>CM057234.1:77112354-77409854 GCA_029891385.1 Erythroxylum novogranatense
TTCCTCAGTAGATAGATTGTCTATTGTTGTGACAAAGGAGTTGATTGAGAAGGTGACTGAATGTCCATCTGTCGGAGAGAAGCTTACAAGCAAAGCCAGATGGATGACAAAAGTTAGTATGAAGGAAGATGAAGTCAGTCAACAGTTGTATGGAGACAATGACCCAATGGAGAGGAAGACCTCAAGTCTGGTGTCGAAGGCTAGGGTCTTACATGCGATTCTATTCAACTGCATCTTACCAAGAGCGGGTTCAAGGCATTTGGTGACTACTTTGGATGAACATTGCCTATTCTACCTGCTGAATCGTCAACCCATAGACTTACCATTTCCAATTTTTTAGTATATGGTTAAGGGGATGAAGGATACTAATAGCTATCCTTATGGAATGTTGCTAACAAGGATATTCAGGGAGTTTGATGTAACGCCCCCTTACCGTAGGGTATACACCGGAATGCCCGTAGGTCATTCTGATACATATCCTACGATAAGGGTGAACTACGAACAATCACTACTGTACTTCACATGGCATCGTAATCATAAAATATTGTTGGAGCAATGGTGGTTGACAAATTAAATCCCTTTATGTTTTGATAATAATAAAATATCTAGAAATAGTTAAGAAATTATTTCAGGTATTATTCAATGAAAGGATTGTGCAAATCAAGATGAGCAAGTGTCTAATCAATGGAGAATCAAGATGGGAGTTGTCCTCTAAGTGAAAAATGACATAAAACATGAGGATTATAAAGGATTTGGTCGGATGTTACCATTGAAGGAAATACAAGTCGACTTACAAAACATAAGTCGACTTACAGATGAAGCAATGTTAGTACAAGTCGACTTATCAAACACAAGTCAACTTATCGAGTACGACAAGTCGACTTACATGGAACAAGTCGACTTATTGGAGAGCGGAGATGAAACTTTTACGTAAATGATTGAAACAAGTCGACTTATACATTCGACAAGTCGACTTATGGATGCACGAAATCAGCTCCAACGGTCCAATTTGATAAAAATGGAATGGAGTTTATTAAGGAACGACTATATCCAATTAAGCAACGGCTAGTAGAGCTCCAACATCTATATTTCTTTAAGTATAAATAGAGGATGATGGAAGAAGAGTACATACAAGTTCTACAAGTTCAAATACTCTTATACTGCTTCAAATTGCCCACTATTGCTCTTATTTTGTTACAAATTGTATTGAGCATTTGTTCTTCAATCTTTGTATTGTTTTACACTCAATTTGAGTGACTAGGTCACGTGAGGTAGGATTTGTGCCGGAAGACAAATCGAGTGTAAAGGTTGCTTGAGCCGAAATTCAAGTGGGATTGTAAAAAGTTCACACTCAACTACAAAGTGTGCAATAAGGTGGTTGGAAAAATCCTAAGTGGGAGCTTAGGTAGAGGACGTAGGTCTTAGCACTGAACCTCTATAAAAATAGTATTTGATCTTCTTCCCTACACTTTTTAATTAAGTTTATCAAAATTGTTTTTGTATGTTTTAACTTCTGATTTTCTTGTAGAAATTTTCAAAGAATTTTAAAGATCTATTCAACCCCCCTTCTAGATCACTTACAATTGGTATCAGAGCAGAAGTATCCGGGATGGCACACAACAACCTAGCGGAAGAAGGTAATACTAATAATCGTCCTCCTTTATTTAATGATACTAATTATTCTTCTTGGAAAAATCCTATGAAGTACCACATCATTAGCGAGGGAGTTGAATACTGGAAGATCATTATCTTCGGACTTCAAGCCCCTCTGAAAGAAAATGGTGAGTTGAAAATGGAGCTGGAGTATGATGATAATGATTGGAGGCAAGCGTACATCAACGCCAAAGCTATGAAGCTGATATATTGTGCATTAACGATTGAGGAAAGAAATCAGGTAAATTCTTGCACCACTGCCAAGGAAATGTGGGAGAGACTTCGAGTTACTCATGAAGGGACAAATCAAGTCCGGGAGACTAAAATCAACATGCTGCTTCATGACTATGAAATGTTTGTCATGAAGGAAGGTGAGTCTATTTCAACTATGCTTGATCGTTTTGCAGAAATCATAAATGGATTAGGCAACCTTTGAAAGCATATGACGGACAGTGAGAAGGTAAAGAAAATCCTTCGCTCACTACCGAAGGAATGGGATTCACAAGCCACTGCCATTATGGAATCCAAAGGTCTCAATCATCTGGAATTCAACGCCTTGGTGGGATCACTTATCAACTATGAGATTATTCTCAAATCTAGAGGAGGTAGAGGTAAGCCTAAAAAATCTATTGCTTTTAAAGCTAACACTTCTTTCGTTGATGAAAGTGATGAGGAAATAGATGAAGACGAGGAAGACAAAGAAATAGCGATGTACGCTAGAAATTTAAGGAAGTTCAAGGGACTTTTCAAAAATCGAAGAAAAGAATTAAATGGAGGAAAATAGGGAGAAAGAAAGAGGTTTGGCGCGGAAAGAAAATCAAAAGGCTATGACGAAAAGAAAGGCAACGAAGAATGTTGGAGATGTGGAAAAAGGAGACATCTCGCAAGAGAATGCAAAAGCTCATCCTCCACATCAAACTTTCAGAAAAATGACAAATACGACAAAGGTAAAAGGAAAACTAGCCTGGTGGCAACTTGGAGTGATGAAGAGGATGCGTATCAAAGTGATGATGAAAACAACCTGGCACTTATGGGAAAAAGTTCATCAAGTGATGATGAAAATGAGGTAATCTTCGATGACCAAGATCTAAAAGATTCTTTTGATGCTTTGCAAGCTGATTTTGAAGAAGCCATTGAGATTAACAAAAAATTAAGAAAGAAAATACGAGAATTGGTTGCTGAAAATAGTGCTTTACATGAAACGATTGATGATTTAGATAGTCCAAAGGAAGATCATTCTGCATGTCTTATAGAAAAGTAAAAACTTGTTTGTGAGCTTGATAGACTCAGAAAAGAATTTTCGTATGTAGTTGAAAAATTTGCGAATGGAAACAAACAGTTTGAAAAATTGTTATCACTACAAAGATATTCCATTTCTAAACATGGATTAGGATATGACCCTTTTGATAGAGATTGCTCTTTAATTTCCAAATTCACTAAGGATGGAAAAATTGCTCAATGTGCTAGATGCTTGAAAGATGGTCACATAGAAATTGCCTGCAAGAGTACTAGAAGATGTGTTAAGATTAAGAAAATTTGGGTTATTAAAGGCACAATACCACCTAATGTGGTTTATATGGCTAACAAAATGGACCCAAAATAGCTTGGGTACCTATAAGAAGAAAGAACGTTGATATTGTAGGTACAAGCAAGCAAGGATGAAAGGCCGTCAAGCACTTGGTACATCGATAGCGGATGTTCAAGACACATGAGTGGAGACAAGAACCTTTTTGCGGAAATCAAACCAAAAAATCAAGGTTATGTCACTTTTGGAGACAACAACAAAGGTAAGGTCATTGGAATTGGTAAAGTGGGTAAGGAACCTTTGCCAACCATTGACAATGTTTTACTTGTTGATGGATTAAAACATAATTTGTTAAGTGTCTCTCAACTTTGTGATATGAATTTTAATGTAAGTTTTGAATCATCACATTGCATGGTTAAAAAGGACGGTCATGTAGCTTTCATTGGTTTGAGACACGGAAATACATACATAGTAGATTTACATGATGATAGTTCGTTTAATGAAAAGTGTTTAGTGACTTTAGAAGAAAATGCATTTTTATGGCATCGAAAATTAGGACATGCACCTTTGCCTCTAATTTCTAAACTCTCGAAAAATGACATAGTAAGGGGATTGCCTAAAATCAAATTTGTTAAAGATCACTTATGTGAATCTTGCTTAAAGGGCAAACATGTTAGAGAATCTTTCAAACCAAAGAAAGAAATTTGCACATCTAGAACTCTTGAACTTGTGCATATCGATTTGATTGGACCATCTAGGCATGCTAGTCTTAGTGGAAAATTATATGTCCTTGTGATTGTGGATGACTTTTCTAGATTTACTTGGGTAAGATTCCTTGCGAATAAAAGTGATGCAGTTAATGAATTTACCAAGTGGTGTAGATTGGTTCAAAATGAGAAAAATTTGTCGATCGTTGCTATTAGAACCGATCATGGAGGAGAATTTGAATGTGAACCTTTCGAAAGTCTTTGCGACAAATACGGGATGGAGCACAATTTCTCAACACCAAGGACTCCGCAACAAAATGGTGTGGTAGAAAGGAAGAATCGTTCTCTTGAAGAGATGAGCAGAACCATGTTAAATGAGTACAATCTTCCTAAATCATTTTGGGCGAAATCAGTCAATACCGCATGCTACGTCATCAATAGGGTGCACTTGCGAAGAGACAAAAATAAGACACCCTACGAACTTTGGAAAGGTAAGAAACCCAACATCCCTTATTTTCATCCTTTTGGTTGTACAGTATTCATTCATAATAATGGAAAGAACAATTTAGGACAATTCGATTCTAAATCTGATGTTGGTGTGTTTATTGGTTATTCTCAAACTAGTAAGGCTTTTAGAGTTTATAATAATAGGACTAAATGTGTTGAAGAAAGTATACATGTTAAATTTGATGATATGATTTCACCCCAGAAAGGCTTGTTTTGATGATGATGCGGGAAGTTCGGAAATAAAATTGAAGAAATTGAATCCAAGATTGAGGAATTGAAGCTAGACGAAGAAAATCATGTACCCGACATTAAATCATGGGCAAAAGCAAAGAACCATCCTATGGAGCAAGTCATTGGTGATTTAAATGTTGGTGTAAGAACTAGGAGAAATATCTATGAGAATATGGGTAATTCAGCCTTCATTTCATTGGTAGAACCCAAAAATATAGAAGAAGCTCTTAAAGATGGCGGCTTTTAGCTATGCAAGAGGAGCTTAATCAGTTCAAACGAAATGATGTATGGGATTTGGTAGCTCCACCAAAGGACAAGACCATCATTGGAGTCAAGTGGGTAAATCGGATTAAATATGATGAGAATGGTGAAGCGATTAAAAATAAATCAAGGTTAGTGGCTCAAGGATTTTATCAAGAAGAAGGCCTTGATTACAATGAGACATACGCTCCTGTGGCTCGTTTGGAGGCAATTAGGCTACTATGTGCATTTGCGTCTCATAAAAGGATCAAATTAAATCAAATGGACGTCAAGAGCGCATTTCTCAATGGGTATATTCAAGAGGAAGTCTATGTCAAACAACCGCCAGGATTTGAAGATCATGAGCATCCGGATTACGTGTACAAACTCAAGAAGGCACTTTATGGACTGAAGCAAGCACCTAGAGCATGGTATGAGAGGTTAAGTACTTTTCTAACTCAACATGGATATGTTCGTGGTAAGATAGATAATACTTTGTTTATTAAACATGTTGATAATGATATGCTTATTTGTCAAATTTATGTTGATGACATTGTGTTTGGTGCCACTAATGAATTTTTGTGTAAAGAATTTAGCGATTTAATTCAAGGTGAGATTGAAATGAGCATGATGGGAGAACTCAAGTTCTTTCTTGGATTGCAAATCAAGCAACACAAAAATGGAATATTCATCCATCAATCGAAGTACACAAAGGAACTTCTTAAGAAGTTTAAAATGGAAGGATGCAAAGTGACAACAACACCAATGGCAACAAATGTGGTCTTGGAGAAAAATGAACATGAAGAAGATGTTGATCAAAAACTCTATAGAGGTATGATCGGCTCTCTCTTGTATTTAACTGCTTCTAGACCTGATATAATGTTTGTCACATGTCTTTGTGCTAGATTTCAATCTTGTCCTAAGATTTCTCACTTGAGTGCTTGTAAAAGAATTTTTAGATATTTGAGTAGAACTATTAATCATGGTTTGTGGTATCCTAGTTGTGATTCATTTGATTTGCATGCTTATAGTGATGCTGATCATGGTGGCTGTAGAATTGATAGAAAAAGTACTAGTGGATTATATCATTTCTTAGGATCTTCTTTGATATCTTGGGCTAGTAAAAAGCAAGTTAGTGTAGCCATTTCCACTGTTGAATCCGAATATGTAGCAGCTGGGAGTGCTTGTGCCCAAGTTCTTTGGATTAAACATCAATTGCTTGATTATGGTATTGTAGTTAAAAACATTCCTATCTATTGTGATAATACCAGTGCTATTTGTTTGAGTAAAAATCCTATATTGCATAGTAGAACAAAGCACATTGAAATTAGACATCATTTTATTCGTGATCATTGTTTGGAAGGTGACATTGTTTTGAAACATATTTCATCTAGTGATCAATTGGCTGACATTTTTACTAAACCTCTTAAGGAAGATGTGTTTGTAAATATTAAATTAAGGTTAGGCATGTGTGATTTAAATTCCTTTGGTTAAATTTGATTTTTGCTACATTAAATGGTCAAAATTTGAGGCAAAAGTGCAATCACATCCGAAGATACATTCATCGTGTTGATTACTTGGGCTGAATAAGTGACTTATTTGGAGTTTTGGACACACCTTTTATGACTTGACCATTAGCAAGTCGACTTATGAGAAAATTAGTATTCTGGGATGCAGATATTTAAGGATAAGTCGACTTATACAGATCGACAAGTCGACTTATGAAGGTCGACAAGTCGACTTATTCAGGGAACAAGTCGACTTATGGTTGGACGGAAGCTTTAAAACAAGTTCTTCCCTTTCTTCTCCGTAGACCTCTTCTCTCCAAAACCCAGAAATTTCTCTCCCAAAACTCGACTTATCTTCCACAAATTCCTCAAATCTTACTTACCCACAGATTTTCGACCTTCATCAACTCTAAATCACCCCATTTTATCTCCAAATCACCTCTCCTTTTTAAAACCCCTCTTTCGAAACCCTAACTTGCGTTTTTCCCTTTCTCTCTCTACAAATCAATGGCTCCTCGAAAGTCCTCTCAGAAAGGAAAAGCAACGGCTCAATCTCAAGGTCCCCACGTTCCTCAAAGACCACGGGTTGGGGGTCCTCATTAAGGGAGATCGACAAGGAGGATGGCGATTGAACCAGATTTGCTTGAGGATGCTCAAACATTGTATTATAAGGTACTTAAAGATGAAGTATTGATTCCTCCATGAGATTTGATTGGGTGAGCTAGATAGTAGTGAGTTCTCGGATGTGTTTTCTGAAATTGTTAACCTTGGGTTAAGAGATTTTTTGGGTTTTCATGATGATATCTATGAAGAAACAGTAAATGAATTTTATGCGAATCTGGTTGTTATCGGAAGTAATGTTGAGGATGGAGTTACCTTGTCCTCTAAAATTAACGGGAAAGCAATGTATCTTTGTGAATTAGATTTGTGTACCTTGTTTAATTTGCCTAGAGGAGGAGTTAGGCTTAGAGCTTCTCTTACTGATTTTGAGATTTTGAAAAATGCTGAGGGTGACACTGATGAAAAAGTCGAAGAGAATTTCAGCTATACTGAGGAAAAAGGGGCTGATTTGTTAGTTCGGTTATGTTCCGATCATTCCCCTCCATTTGAGGCGATGGATTTACCGTTGAATTATCGGCTACTACATTATGCGATAAACAGGGTTGTGTACCCAAAGAAAGCCAGTAATAATCAAATTACTTCTTTAGACAAGGAGATTCTGTGGCATATGGAGGAAGGACGGAAAATAAACTATCCGAGCTTAATTATTCAGATGATGAGAAAAAAGGCGAGCTTATTACGTGGACAGCTGAAGGGGAAACTAGTCCGGCATAAAGGAATGCCATATGCCGCACTGATTACCCATATCTCTCAGGTTAAAAAATGCAATCTGGATTCCTATGTTAGTTTTCCCTATCCTCAGAGTTGGAAGCTCACACCTTACAATTTAAGGAGCATGAAGCTTGTTAGAACAGTTGAGAAAGGTTGGGTTTACTCCTATCTTGTTGAGAAGCTTGGGTTGACTTTGGTAGATGAGCAGGTACCTTCAAGGAAACGATCTAGGACAGCAGAACGTCCAAGTAGCTCACGACCAAGTAATGTCGGAAGAAGTGAGGTTTCTCAGTGATATTCAAGAAATTCGAGATCGAGTTGGATGAGATAAATGAACGACATGATGATCAACAAGATGTGCTTATAAGATTGGAAAGGAAAGTTGATGAACAACGCAACATGCTTACCCGCTTAGAAAAGAGCATCAAGAAGATTTTTGACAAGCTAGGGTGTAGGCACGACGATTCTTCGTCATGATGTGTATTGCATTATGCCTTGACCAACATTTCGACTTCTGTTTTGTTTTATTTTGTGTTTGTGTTTGTTTGACATTTTCTTGTAATGACTATTACTATCATTTGTGTTTGATGTTATGTTTGGTTTTAAATTTCATTACTCTTCATTTTCTCTAATTTTTTTTTGATTATGACAAAAAGGGGGAGTAAGATTGAAATTGATATTTGATTTAGGGGGAGTGAAAAGTGAAAATGAAACTTTCATTGATTTGCATTTTAATTTTTGCTTTATAAATTAAGGGGGAGACAACCTAACCATCAAGACAAGGGAAACCTTGATCAAATTTTATGTCCTTCAAATTTCTTGTCAATTTCTACATATTTTGTCATTATCAAAAAGGGGGAGATTGTTGGACCAATGGTGGTTGACAAATTAAATCCCTTTATGTTTTGATAATAATAAAATATCTAGAAATAGTTAAGAAATTATTTCAGGTATTATTCAATGAAAGGATTGTGCAAATCAAGATGAGCAAGTGTCTAATCAATGGAGAATCAAGATTGGAGTTGTCCTCTAAGTGAAAAATGACATAAAACATGAGGATTATAAAGGATTTGGTCGGATGTTACCATTGAAGGAAATACAAGTCGACTTACAAAGCACAAGTCGACTTACAGATGAAGCAATGTCAGTACAAGTAGACTTATCAAACACAAGTCGACTTATCGAGTATGACAAGTCGACTTACATGGAACAAGTCGACTTATTGGAGAGCGGAGATGAAACTTTTACGTAAATGATTGAAACAAGTCGACTTATACATTCGACAAGTCGACTTATGGATGCACGAAATCAGCTCCAACGGTCCAATTTGATAAAAATGGAATGGAGTTTATTAAGGAACGGCTATATCCAATTAAGCAACGGCTAGTAGAGCTCCAACAACTATATTTCTTCAAGTATAAATAGAAGATGATGGAAGAAGAGTACATACAAGTTCTACAAGTTCAAATACTCTTATACTACTTCAAATTGCTCACTATTGCTCTTATTTTGTTACAAATTGTATTGAGCATTTGTTCTTCAATCTTTGTATTGTTTTACTTACAATTTGAGTGACTAGGTCACGTGAGGTAGGATTTGTGTCGGAAGACAAATCGAGTGTAAAGGTTGCTTGAGCCGAAATTCAAGTGGGATTGTAAAAAGTTCACATTCAACTACAAAGTGTGTAATAAAGTGGTTGGCAAAATCCTAAGTGGGAGCTTAGGTAGAGGGAGGTCTTTATATCAACCTCTATAAAAGCAAATGTTTGATCTTCTTCCTACACTTTTAATTAAGTTTATCAAAATTGTTTTTGTGTGTTTTAACTTCTGATTTTCTTGTAGAAAATTTCAAAGAATTTTAAAGATCTATTCAACCCCCCTTCTAGATCACTTACAAATATCAATATAAAAATCACTAATTTTTGAAACCAAAATGTTTCCTCATTTCATTTCATCAAAAGCAGTAACTTACATCTTTGTCAGTTTTTCACTGTCTGTACATTACTCCAAAAGAAATCTAATACAAAAGCCTAACTAGGTCATCCCCCAAAAATCCCAGCTGACTGACCTGTGAGCCATGACTTTTCTTGCCAACACGATCTACACGGCAGGAATAGTCCCTCTGGAGCTAGGAGTCTACTCTCTCGGTCCTGAAAAATAAGTTGCAATTTTGGGTGAGTTTGCGAACTCAGTGAGGGTCCATGTTGGACCCCGAATTTTTTTTTCTTATTAAGCATAATTTAATTTATTTTGAGGTCTTGTTGGATTTATTATTTTGGAATAATTAGCATGTCAATGTTAGGAGGAATTATTGTTTGAATTGATGGAATTAAAGTGTAATGTAGTAAGAATACATGAGGGGTAATTTTGGTAGATCACCTAAACCCTTAAGTTTTAAGGCATAAGTGGAAGGGCATGAGGGTCTTTTTACAAGTGTTAAGAGTAGACCTTAGAAGAGGAAGAAGTAAGTTTTGGCTCTTTAGGAAGAGAAGAGTACTGTGGAAGAGAGGAAGAAGAAGGGAAAAAGAGGGGAAAGCTAGAGCTTTGTGATTTTTGAAGAATTGAAGCTTCTCCAAGTAAGTTTAAGCAGATTGGATGATTGAATCTTGTTTAATGATAATTAGGAGTGAAAATTGGTGTTGAATGTGTGTAGGGTTAATGGTGTACGAAAATGTGTAATCCTCTAGGGTTAATGATTCTTTTGTGTTTATGATTGATTTTGGGTTTGATTGAGTTTAGAAATGAAGTAGGAATGATGGTGTAGTGTTGAGATCAATTAGATGTGAAAGATGGGAAGAATCTGGTTGAAAGTGTGAGAAAGCAGGTTTCGGGCATTTTCGGGAGCTCGGATGTTGCGACGTGCTCATGCGCACGCCTCGGTGCGCTTGTTTCCTCGCCGCGGCGAGCTCCAACGTGTTGGCCGCGGCGAGCCTCTGTTCTTGGCGTGGCGAGATCCTGTTTTCCTGCACGGATATATTATGGTATTATGTAGATGTTCAAATGAGGTGATGTTTGATTCGTTGTAAATGAGAGTCTTAGGGCTACAAGTGGTATGAAGAAAGAAAGTTTTGAATCGGTCTCTAAAGATCTCAAAATTTGCATGGAAGTCGAGTATAGATTATAGTGCTAACACTTTTGATTTTCAAAGCTTTATGATTTTCCTTTGAATGTTGTTTGAATGGGAACTTGGTTTGTTATAGGAAACCAAGCTGACCTAATCCGATCATAAGAGGAAGGACAACCTTGAATTTGGATTTCAGGCGATATTAGGTGGGTGATGTATTTATAGTTATTGTGTGATTAGGCAAATTCTTGCCTATGTGTGAATATATGTTGTATGTTATGCATTGTGAGATGCATGACATTTTGATTGAATATGTGGTTAATTGTTTGAGAATGATTTGTTATAAGATTTGAATGATTTTGATTTCGTATACCTTGAAATGTTATGTAAGTGATAAGTCGACTTGTACCATGTGTAAGTCGACTTACACATGTTCGGTACCGATAAGTCGACTTGTTCATTGGATAAGTCGACTTGTTCAAATCGATCTTGTTTATTTGTGCCCTAAAGGCAATCCCTTTAGCGTTTTATTCAAAGTCGTGTGTAGACTTTATGAATAAATAAAGAAAAGGCATTATTCATTAATTTGATATTCATAAACATTCTTTATGAATTGATTGGATCTTTAATCGAATTAATGAAGTCCATGATATATGACATAGCATGAAGGAAATTATGATGTGATCATACTAATCGAGATTCCTATCATGTGCAATTATGTCAAGATGTCGAATTCTCCTAGTCATAGGATTAATGAGATGGACATCATTAATCCGGATAGACTAGCACATGTTATATTCCTTGATTGGATCAAGCGGTGGATCTCGTAAAGCGTAAATATGAGATATTTAGAATTGACATGTGGATGCTTACTAGCGGTAGTAAGTTCATTGGATGACTGCCATGAGATCATCACATGGATATCTTATCTAAGTGTCGGTGATAATCTCATCATAGCAATGGTGCAAGTATCCTTAGACTTGAGGTACTCGAGGATATCTTGAATCTTGATCACGTGCTTTGACTCCATTCCTTGTTGCCTTCGGAGGTAACTCATAGGGTGGTGCTTGGGTGCAACTTGAGGTATTGAAGATAATTGAGTAGCCAATAAAGGATTCACCACTTCTGGATTAGCAGAAGAGATACCCATGGCCTCTTGTCGGGATCATTACTAAGGCTGGCCAGCATGTATGTCATGAAGAGTGTCTTCATTGACATATAAAGTAATGAGTCCCGGGGCGAGAACCGATTTCACTAGGCTAGACTTCGGTCTAGTGAGAGTTGACACTTTGACCATACTCATAACCAAGTGGGGTATAGGATGGTGAAAGGAGGAATTGCACGGTAATTGTCTATGGAAGGGTTCGTGATCTGGTTCGTGATGAATACATCAAACCGATTACTTTCCGGTCAATTGGGGGTCATGATGTGTTGCTAGATACCGCTCATGACTTGCTCAGATTAATTGTTAATCTAAGTGGCCAACATAATCGGGAGCCTAAAGGGTCACACGCATAAGAGTGTTTCAGAGAAACTGTAAAATAGTAATTGGACTGAGTTCCAATTATGGAGAGCATTAGGATTAAATGGATCCCAATGGGATTGGGATACGTCCCGATGAGATCGCGACATCGATATTGCTAAGAAAGGTTTAGGGCTGTTCAAAGATAGGGGCCCGTCAGGCAGTAGGACCGACCCAGTTGGACTGGACCTTAGCAATTATATATTGATTAATTAATTAAGTAATTAATTAATTAATTAATATATATATATATATATATATGTAAACACGTGGATGGAGGGAAGAGAGGATAAAACTTTGAAAAAGTCAAAGTTCTTTTCTTTAATTCATTAATAAATGAATGGCTTAAAGCCATCCACTTGGCTTCTTCTTATGTAACTCTTTTAAAAGAGTTAAAAGATACATAAAAGGAGGCTTAATTTGGGATGGCCGACGGTTTTCATATGGGTTGGAAGAGTTGGAAACTTAAGTGTTAAGTTTTCCTTTGAAAAATGGTTTTTCAATTCTTCCTCCTTAAGCATCATCGTTTTCTCCCTTCTTCCATTCAAGGGCCAACGTTCTCCTCAAGCTCTCCAGAACAGAGGTAGGGTCTAGCAGCCTTTAATCTGTTCTAGCTATTCCCGGGTCAAAGGAGTTTGATCCGGTTAGATTTTCTGATCTCTGCGTGGATCACCTTTAGAGATAGTCTCTTTTGGCTATTTGGGTTGATGTCTTCATACGGATACCTAGATCCTGGGATTCGGGAAAGTCCCGGGAACAAAAATTTTTGTTTTCCGCTGCCGGTACATGTGATGTACCTCCCGGGATTTTCCTACAGTGGTATCAAAGCGTCTGGTATCCCGTATGAAGCTAAAACCTAAGCGAGATCAGAAACCCTAATGGAATTTTCCGTTGATGCATGCTATCTGTTCAGATTTCGAATTTATATTGTGATATGCTTTTCAAAATTTTTCTGCCCAGAATTTTTCATAACATGTTAGAGAATATGTCTATGAAATTTGAGAATTTATCGATTTGATTTGATATAGTTTTGCTAATTAATTCCCTAAGGTTACAGATGCTGTTTTGTGAAACGATTCTGGAACAGGCATGAGTATAAAATCGAGAATAAATTCTAGAAAACTGGTTTTTCGGATTTTCCTTCACCTAAATGTCTCTAAGATGTTGGTGAATGTCTGTGAGCATGGAAATTTTATTTCAAGGTGATTGGATATTTATTCACGAATTTATTCTATGCTGTTGGGAATTGCTGTGCTGATGAACACAAATTTTTAATCGGTTTTGTTATTTAGGTTGACTGAGTTTTTGATGGCCTAAAATCCTGAAAAAATTCATGTAGCATTTTCTGAACATTTAGTAACCTATATAATTTTCTCAGAATTTATTGAAATTGTTTCATTGATCATTTCGAGCAATGTACAGAACTGGACAGTTTTGTGAAAATTGTTGGGACTGTTTTGCTTGGCTTGATTGAGTGTGCATTTTCAGTTCCAATGCCTTGCACAATTTTTAATGTGATTAAAAATGTGTTATCTTGATGTAGTATGATTTCCAAACTGAATTGCTTGAAGTTGCTTTTCCAAGAATATTTGAATGCCGAATTGATCACATTAGCGTCTCGGTAGTATCTTGCATTATCTTGTTTGTTTTGACCGTCATATTTTTTATGGCATGTGCTGAAGTAAATTTGATAATGTATGTGCTAGCTAGAGATGCTTAGGTTGATAATTAGGGTGTTCCTAAATTATTTGGAAATTAATGAGTTTTGACTCATTCCAAGCTTTTCATATAGTTTGACTATTTAAGGCATTCATGAATCAATGAAGTGTTCATTGAGGCATCAATTCACAGATATTACCCTAGGTATGATGGTGTTGAGAATTGGAATTGCATGGATTGAGGAATTAGCCGATTAGAGATTTTAGCAAAATTTCCTGGATAAGTCGACTTATATGGGACATAAGTCGACTTGTTCGCTGAATAAGTCGACTTGTTTTCTGGATAAGTCGACTTGTTTTCTGAATAAGTCGACTTATTTGAAGAATAAGTCGACTTGTTCAAGATCTCAGTATAAGTCGACTTGTAGTACCTTGTAAGTCGACTTGTTCATGGGCAGATGACATAAGTCGACTTGTGTCATACAAGTCGACTTGTGTGTGGGCAGAAGCATAAGTCGACTTGCATTTGATGAAAGTGGACTTGTGGCATCATAGGTTGGATGATGGATGATTATAAGGATTGATTCAATGTGATTGATGAAACCTAAATCATTCCAAATAGTCCTAGCGACTATGATCCTTCAGTTTGGAGTCGAGAATTTCGAAATCCCTCCTCGGTATATGAAAACTAACGCCTTCCATTAATATGGTAAGAACCAGAGTTCTTATAGAGTTGGGTTGTTGAGCTAACCTCAAGCTCACTCTATACTGAATATGTTGAACCATGAAAATAAGATTTTCGGATTAATGGGTCGGTTTTCCTAGAAGCGTTGATTTGTTGAGCTAACCTCGAGGTCGGCGTGGACAGAGGCGAAATTGGGTAGCATACATCGGATGTATGCGTGTCAAAGAGTTGATACCCAATGTAAGTGCATACATCAACAAGTTGATAGCAGCGATCGATAGTTGTGTCTAAGATGTAATTGGTATATCGATACCTCCCGAGACATAAGGTGGCTTGTTGAGCTAACCTCGAGGTCATTCTTAATGTCGGTTATCGATGATACAATTGGTATGACCGATACCTACCGATTGACCTAAGTTGTGGCTTGTTGGGTAAACCCAAGGTCACTCTTAGCAATGTCGGATATCGACCCACTGGGACATTATGTCACTTTGTTTCTGGATTCGTAAAGAGGGTTATGGATTCTAGGAAACTAGTGGGAGCCATATGCATGTCATGCAAGTCCTTATGATCACGCAGCATTTTATTCTATCATTCCTTCTCTATCGCTAGGTTGATTGAAGAAGTCTTTCGATGTGAATTTTCGCTCTCTATTCGGACCGAATTTTCTTGATTGGCTAAGGAATCGAGAATTGTTCTTAGATCCGAGGAGGCGGGATCGTCTAGATGTTCCACTTCCAACAGCACTTTTGTCGATGCTTCTGATAAGGATCAGAAAGCATATTGTAAGCATCTAAAGGACAGTGATATGGATACTTGCTTTATGCTTGCCTCGATGTCACTAGAGCTGCAGGAGCAGCACGAGTCCATGGATGCTCACTCTATAGTATTTCATCTTAGGGAGTTGTTTGATGAGTAAGCTCGATCGAAAGGTTCGAGACCTCGAGGCTTCTCTTCATCACAAAGATGGCTCGTGGATATCTGGCATGCAAGATGCCCTGTAGATGAATGGCTATATTGAGAGATTGGCCGTCTTAGGATTTGTAATGGATTATGAGTTAAGTAGAGACTTAATTCTAGTTGGATTGTCTGATGGTTATTCACAGTTTGTGATAAACTATCGGATAAACCAAATATCCACAACAATTCTGAATGATCAATCTTTCAAGACACAGTGACGAGCTATCAAGAAGGATAGCAAGCAAGTGCTAATGGTGGATGCTTCTTCTTCTAGTTCAAAGAAGAAAAGGCCAAGAAACCAAAGGAAGTGCCATCAAGGAAAACCAAAGATTCTTCCCAAAAGGATTTTGCTTTCATTGTGGCAAGTCTAGCCACCAGAAGTGGCCGTAAAATTTATCGAGTCCTGAAGGAAGAAGGCATCGATGCCTCTACTCCTTCAAATATGTTTGTCATTGAGGTTAATACTATTCTGATCCAAACATATCGGTATTTGATACCGGATGTGGCTCATACATATGAAATGATATGCGGGGCCTCGAGGAGCGATGAGCGACTCATTAAAGGAGAACTAGACCTTCGTGTAGGTAATGCGTGAGAGTTGCTACATTAGCCGTGACACTTATGTCTTGTTCCTCCTAGTGGGCTTATATTCAAATTGGATGATTGACATTTTGTACTGTTTTAAACAAAGAACATATTGTATGTTTTATGTTTAAATAGAGCTGATTTCCATTGGACTTTTAGTAGCAATGGTTGTTCTATTAGTTAGAATGGAAGGCTCTATGCTCTTGGTACATTATGCAATTGAATTGACATATTAGATATGTCATATCCAGTTCTGAATGTCAATGATGCGAAAGACATAATCGAGATAATTTAAAATCAACTTACTTATGGCATTGTCGGCTTGGCCAAATAAATGAGACACGCATTACTAAGCTCCATAAGAGTGGATGTTTAGGGTCATTTGATTATGAATCATATGACACATGCGAATCTTGTTTATTAGGCAAGATGACTAAGTTATCCTTTAAAGGAAAGGGTGAACAAATGAATGGAATATTAGACCTAATACATTCGGATGTATGTGGTCCGATGTCCATCCATGCCATAAGTGGTTGTTTTTACTTCATTACTTTTATCGGTGATTTTTCTCGATATGGGTACATGTATCTGATGAGATACAAATCTGAAGCATTTGAATAGTTCAAATAATTCAAAAATGAAGTAGAAAACTAACTTGGTAAAAGTATGAATACATTACGATCTGATCGTGGTGGAAAATGCTTAGACCAACAGTTTTTGATTATCTCAGAGATAATGGGATTTTATCTCAGTATACTCCACCTTACACGCCGCAGCACAATGGTGTGGCTGAAAGGAGAAATCGAACCTTGTTAGACTTGGTGCGATTGATGATAGGTTTTGCACAGTTTTGGGAATTTGCGCTCAAGACAGCTGTTTACTTGCTAAACAGAGTTCCATTAAAAACAGTTGATGTTACTCCATATGAGATGTGGATTAACCGAAAGCCTATCTTTCTCATCTGAAAGTTTGGGATTGTCACCTTCGTGAAGCGGACACGGTCGAGATTAACGATGCAAAATTTGATAAGTGTTTGTTCGTGGAATATCAATTCTACCTTGCTTAGGAACAAAGTTGTTTGTTTCCAAGCATCTTTTTTTCTTAAAGAAAGAGTTTCTTTTACAAGAGGACGATGGGAGCAAAGTTAAACTTGGAGAAGTTCAAGATGCTCGAACAAACATAGATCAACTGCTCAATCTGGCGAACTCATATAGATGAGGTAACAGTTCAACCTTCTACTATTACCTAATTTCATAGGTTAAGTAGGATACGACCGCTTCGAGAGATATGAATTTCTTGTAAGTGAACAGAATGGCGTATTGCTCATATGAGATGATGCGCCTACTACCTATGAACAGGTTCTGAAAAGTTCAGAGTCTAGAACATGGCTTTGTGCCATGAAATCTGAAATGGATTCTATGTATGAAAACCAAGTATGGACTTTGGTTGTTACACCTGAAGGGATAAAACCCACAGGGTGCAAAGGAGTTTTCAGAAGAAAACCAACATGGATGGTAATTTGATTACCTATAAAGCAATGCTTCTAGTTAAAGGATTTCGTCACAGACAAAGAGTTGACTATGACAAAACCTTCAGCCCCGTAGCAATGCTTAAATCCATTAGGATACTCTTAACCATTGCCACTCATTATGATTATGAGATATGGAAAATGGATGTGAAGACAGCTTTCCTGAGAGGAAATCTACCCGAGGATGTGTATGACACAACCAGAGGACTTCACTTCCATCGATGGTGAAAAGGTATGCAAGCTTCAGAAATCCATGTTTGGATTGAAGCAAGCATCCAGGAGTTCGATTATCTGTTTTGATGAGTCAATCAAAGAGTTTGATTTCTCACAAAATCCGGATGATCATTGTGTGTATAAGAAGGTTAATGGGACTGCAATCGTATTCCTTGTGTTGTATGTAGATGACATCATTACTAGGAAAGCGATGTCTCTATCCGCAATCGATTAAAATTTGGTTGTCAATCGATTTGCGATGAAAGACCTTTGTGAAGCAACTTATATCCTAGGGATATAGACTTATAGAGATAAATCAAAAGGTTGCTTGGTCTTTCACAATCATCGTACATAGATGAGATGCTAAAGAGGTTTAGCATGGATCAATGCTATGTACGAGGCCCGATGTATCGTATGCTCTAAGTGTTACGAGCGGATACCAATCGGATCTGGTGAGGGTCCTTTGGGTGGTGTCAAGAATATCCTCAAGTACTTGCGAAGCACTAAGGATGTTTTCTTGATCCATGGAGATGGAAATCTCCAAGTGAGCGGGCATTCAAATGCTAGTATTTAATCTGATAAGGATGATTCTGAATCACAATCAGGTTATATACATTCACACTGAATAGCGTGGCGGTCAGTTGGAAAAGTTCCAAACAAGAGAGGACTGTTGATTCATCAACCGAGGCAGATACATTGCCGCATGAGATGCAAAGAAGCGGTTTGGATCAAGAAGTTCATTCTTGAACTTGATCGGTCCCTACCGTGATGGGCCCATAGGATTGTATTGTGATACAATGGGGCTAGTCTTGTGAGCAAAGGAACCAAGGTCTTATCGACGATCCGAACTCGTACTTCGCCGATTCGGGAGATCATTAGTCGAGATGATATCCTGATAGAGAGAATTCCCACAGAGCAAAGTGTTGCTGTTCCATTGACAAAGCCATAGTCATAGGAGAATTGTGATTCTCATGGACTCGCTTATGGTATTAGATACTAAGGCGATTGGCTTTAGGTCAAGTGGGAGATTTTGTAAGTGATAAGTCGACTTGTACCATGTGTAAGTCGACTTACACATGTTCGGTACCGATAAGTCGACTTGTTCATTGGATAAGTCGACTTGTTCAAGGTCGGTACTGTTTATTTGTGCCCTAAAGGCAATCCCCTTTAGCGCGTTTTATTCAAAGTCATGTGTAGACTTTATGAATAAATAAAGAAAAGGCATTATTCATTAATTTGATATTCATAAACATTCTTTATGAATTGATTGGATCTTTAATCGAATTAATGAAGTCCATGATATATGACATAGCATGAAGGAAATTATGATGTGATCATACTACTGAGATTCCTATCATGTGCAATTATGTCAGTATCAGAATTCTCCCTAGTCATAGGATTAATGAGACTGGACATCATTAATCCGGATAGACTAGCACATGTCATATTCCTTGATTGGATCAAGCAGTGGATCTCAGAAACTGTAAATATGAGATATTTAGAATTGACATGTGGATGCTTACTAGCGGTAGTAAGTTCATTGGATGACGCCATGAGATCATCACATGGATATCTTATCTAAGTGTCGTTGATAATTTCATCATAGCAATGGTGCAAGTATCCTTAGACTTGAGGTACTCGAGGATATCTTGATATCTTGATCACGTGCTTTGACTCCATTCCTTGTTGCCTTCCGAGGTAACTCATAGGGTGGTGCTTGGGTACGACTTGAAGTATTGAAGATAATTGAGTAGCCAATAAAGGATTCACCACTTACGGATTAGCGGAAGAGATACCCATAGCCTCTTGTCGGGATCATTACTAAGTGGCCAGCATGTATGTCATGAAGAGTGTCTTCATTGACATATAAAGTAATGAGTCCCGGGGCGAGAACCGATTTCACTTGGGCTAGACTCGATCTAGTGAGAGTTGATACTTTGACCATACTCATAACCAAGTGGGGTATAGGATGGTGAAAGGACGAATTGCACGGTAATTGTCATGGAAGGGTTCGTGATCCGGTTCGTGATGAATACATCAAACCGATTACTTTCCGGTCAATTGGGGTCATGATGTGTTGCTAGATACCGCTCGTGACTTGCTCAGATTAATTGTTAATCTAAGTGGCCAACATAACCGGAGCCTAAAGGTCACACGATAAGAGTGTTTGAGCTGTAAAATAGTAATTGGACCGAGTTCCAATTATGGAAACATTAGATTAAATGGATCCCAATGGGATTGGGATATGTCCCGATGAGATCGCGACATCGATATTGCTAAGAAAGGTTTCCGGAGCTGTTTCAGCACCGGGGCCCGGTAGACCGGTAGGACCGACCCCAGTTGGACTAGACCTTAGCAATTATATATTGATTAATTAATTAATTATATATATATATATATATATATATATATATATATATGTAAACACGTGGATGGAGGGAAGAGAGGATAAAACTTTGAAAAAGTCAAAGTTCTTTTCTTTAATTCATTAATAAATGAATGGCTTAAAGCCATCCACTTAGCTTCTTCTTATGTAACTCTTTTAAAAGAGTTAAAAGATACATAAAAGGAGGCTTAGATGGGGATGGCCGACGGTTTTCATATGGGTTGGAAGAGTTGGAAACTTAAGTGTTAAGTTTTCCTTTGAAAAATGGTTTTTCAATTCTTCCTCCTTAAGCATCATCGTTTTCTCCCTTCTTCCATTCAAGGGCCAACGTTCTCCTCAAGCTCTCTAGGACAGAGGTAGGCTCTAGCAGCCTTTAATCTGTTCTAGCTATTCCCGGGTCAAAGGGGTTTGATTCGGTTAGATTTTCTGATCTCTGCGTGGATCACCTTTAGAGATAGTCTCTTTTGGCTATTTGGGTTGATGTCTTCATACGGATACCTGGATCCTGGGATTCGGGAAAGTCCCGGGAATAAAAATTTTTGTTTTCCGCTGCCAGTACATGTGATGTACCTCCCGGGATTTTCCTACATGTTATGCCTCGACTTCGATCATGGAATTCTGTATAAATGAAAAGCATGAAAGCATATCATTTGATAAAATGATTCTGAGCATGATTATGTGTTTTTGTTTAGGCGAGAGTGGAACCATTCTGTTTGTTACGTGCACGTTGACAAGAGCCTTCTCCCGGCTGCCCACTTGTGGCATATGAGCTCCGAAATGGACTCATTTTGTTCAGGGTGTAAACTTCGGTTTCTCCCTTCTGTTTCCATGGAACCCTCGAGTCGTGTGATGTGCATTGCATAATTAAACTGTTTGGTATGAAGCATACTAAGTGTTCTATGTTGTGAAATGTTTTGTGAGTTAAATTAAATGTGATGGATGTGTAAATTGCTTAAATATAATGTGAGTGCTAGAATTGCTGCATGTATATATATATATATACATACATATGCTTGAAATTGTGCTAGTTACCGATGGCTATAAATATATTAGCCACTGAGCTGTGTAGCTCAACCCATTATTTTCTCTCCTCAGGTGCGACTCAAGACGACATTTGATCCTTGCAAGGCATCGAAGAACTCCGCAATAGTTAGAGATCTTTGCATTAAGTTAGTGACTATTTTGGATAGCTGTTTAAGCATATCAACATTGAGCATCCTTATATATTTTGTTTTAAGCTTTGAAATGTATTGTTATATGTTAGCAAAATTTGTTTAATCTCCTTGGATTGTAATGACATGAAGTTCTTCTGTCTATTGTCTATGAGTGTGTTTAATTGTTAGTTAGTATGAATAGGTATATGTTAGTAATAGAATGTGGAAATGTTGGAGTCGGGTCTCGGAAAAATTG
The DNA here is from genome assembly GCA_029891385.1 of Erythroxylum novogranatense. Classification (NCBI taxonomy): domain Eukaryota; kingdom Viridiplantae; phylum Streptophyta; class Magnoliopsida; order Malpighiales; family Erythroxylaceae; genus Erythroxylum; species Erythroxylum novogranatense. The sequence continues at coordinate 77,134,068 of CM057234.1, forward strand.
GGAGCTTGCCGCGGCGAGTCGATCCTTCGCCGCGGCGTGTCCTATGAGAGGTCGCCGAGATGGAAAACCAAGTTGACCCGTGGTGAACCATCTCTACGAGGTGCTTACCGCGGCGAACCGCCATTCTTTTTCTCCTGCTGATTCTTAAATTCGAATGTTTTCGACCCTTCCCCACGCAAGCCTTGCTTGACGACTGCCGAGCGATCGCCTTGGGATAGGAAACGGGACCCAGGCCCAACAAACCATCATCGATGGTTCACCCAATTCATGCATAGTCAAGCATAACACAGTTGTTTCATCATGTCACATTCAGAAGTACCACATGATTATTATTATCAATCAAAGAAACCAAATCAAATGCACATGAAATGCGTATGTGACACTTTTTTAATTATTACGTTGTTATGACTGAGCGCCTAAAACTGTCACAATCTGGGTGCATTAATCGTTGAGCCTGAGGCTCTGAATCACTATGGGCTCGAGGCCCAATTATGTTGAGCTTTAAGCTCTTGGTGGCTGCTCTGGTCAAAACTGTCATTAACTGATTATGCATTCATGCATGGAATGCATATGTCGCAATGAAGCAATGTCAACATCACAATCAATCACATTAAAATCACATTCACAAGTAGTCACATTTAAAACACGGAGGTTCCAAATTCTCAGACAAATATCACTTCTATGTCATAATCTCCCAATACATCGGACCTTCTTTCCGGAATCCAGTCATAAACAACTCACAAACCCACCATTATTCTCCACAGAGTTATAAGCGCAAAATTATAAACAAATAATAATTGAGAAACCATCTAGGTCACTAACCAAATAGCTTCCGAGCTAATGTCTGGAAGTCTCGGCAACGTCTGTGGGCTATCGGTTCAACCTCCTACTTTTGAGATTTTTGAAGAATATGTTCCATCTTTAGATGCATACACTACTACAATTGCTTTTGAAGAGGAACACCCGAAGGATGATGACCGACCAACCTTCTCTTTTGACTTGCAAGCAGAGGTAATGCACCTACGTAGAGAAGTCAAGGAGTTGAAGGAGATGGTGAAAGAATTGTTGAAGCATCATCGTTCCTAATCATTTTTTATTAATAACAAATAGGGGAGAATGGGTAAATCAAAGGGGGTGAACGAAGGAGATGAACTTTTGAAGAAGAATGAAAAAGATAGGGGGAGGAAGAGTAAGCAAAAAATGAAGAAGTCAGAAGAAGACAGAGAATGAAGCCGTTTTTTTTTTATCTGTACATCTTCTTACAGTTTTCATCTTACTTGTATGATTATTTGTTATCATCAAAAAGGGGGAGATTGTTAAGTCAAAATGACTTTACATAAATGATTTTGATGAAGTACAAATAATGAAAGAATGAAAAACAGAAGAAAGGATAAAAACAGATGAAAGGAGAAAAACAGACGGAAGCTGAAAAGCAGATGAAAGGATAAAAACAGACGGAATCTGAAAAGCAGACGAAAGGTGAAAAGCAAATGGAAGCAAAAGCAGACGATGAAAAACAGACGGAAGCGAATTGCATCAGATTCAAGAATCAGTTTGAGTTAGTTACAGAACTCAACTGAATAACCGCTTCTTTCAAGAAACAAGATTAAAGAAGCAAGAAGCAAGAATCAAGAAGCAGTTGCAGACAAAGACTATAAATATAAGTCAAAGTCGAAGATTGCATAGTTACACACATGAACGTTACAAAAGCTGTCAATACTTGAGAGAAACGTTTGTGCGATTTGTCTAGAGCTATCTTACTGTAACAAAGCTTGAAATATCTTTCAGTTGAAAGTTGTATAGATAGCCTGTAGAGGCTAAGAGTAAAAGAATACTGACTATGAAGAGACTTGAAGAGGCTCAGAAAAAAAGAATACTTGTAAAGTTGTTGAGGGATAGTGAAATCTCATAAAAACTTCTGAGGACTGGACGTAGCCCACGGTTTGGGGTGAACCAGTATAAAAATTGTTGTGCCTACTGTAGGAAAATCCCGGTGTGAGCATCACATGCCCACGGTGCGGAAAACAAAAATTTTTATTTCGGGACCTTCCCGAAAGCCAGGATCCATGTGACTATATAACAAAATCTAACCAAAATGACCAAAGGAGACCGTCTCTAACGGTATCCACGCAGAGATCGGAGAACCTAACCGGGACAAACCTTTTGACCCGAGAATAGCTAGAACAAGTTGAAGACTGCTAGATCTTACCTTGTTCTTGGAGAGCTTGGAAACTCACGATGAAGAGGAACTTTGGAGGAAAGAAGATGAAGAGAGTCGATGATGGAATGCTTGAAAGACTTAGGATTTTCTCAAAATCCTTCTTCCTCTTTCAAAACCCACGATCACACACACCTTCACCCTTTCATTTTTTGTCTTCTTTTCATTTAATGTAAAGATGACTAGGCAAAAGATGGAAGCTTCTTTTGCCTTTCCACGTTTTAGCTTCATTATATATATATATATATATAAAGTTAAAGATGAAGCTTCCTCCTCTCCTTCCACGTATGGTATATATATATATATATATTAATTAATTCTTTAATAATATATATATATATAAATAAGCTGAAGTGGTCCAGTCACACTGGGGTCGGTCCTACCGACCTACCAGGTCCCGGTATGGGAAAAACCCCCGGAAATGTTTTTCAACAATATCGATGTCGCGATCTCATCGAGACATATCTCGATCTCATCGGGATCCATTTAGTCCGATTGCTCTCCATATATTGGAACTCTGTCCAAAACTATTTTACGAGTTCTTCGAGACACTCTTATGCGTGTGACCCATTAGGTTCCCGGTTATGTTGGCCACTTAGATCAACACTTAATCTAAGCAAGTCATGAGCGGTATCTAGCAACACATCATGACCCCCAATTAACCGGAAAGTAATTGGTTTGATGAATAAACATATATTCATCATGGACCATATCACGAACCTTTCCATAGACAATTACCGTGCAATTCGTCCTTTCACCATGCTATACCCCACTTGGTTATGAGTATGGGCAATGTGTCAACTCTTACTAGACTGACTACGTCAAATCTAGTCCAAGTGATTTCAGTTCTTATCCTAGGACTCATTACTTAATACTTAATATGTCGATGAAGACACTCTTCATGACATATGTACTCTGATCAGAGATTTCCAAGTAATGACCTTGACAAGAGGCCATGGGTATCATCTTCTGCTATCATAGAAGTGGCGAATCCTTTATTGGCTACTCAATTACCTTCGAATACCTCAAGCTGTACCCAATCACCATCCTATGAGTGACCTCTGTGAGGTAACAAGGAATGGAGTCAAAGCACATAATCAGTATCCAAGATATCCTTGAGTAACTCAAGTCTAAGGATACTTGCACCATTGCTATGATGAGATTATCACTGACATTAGAATAGGACATCCATGTGATGATCTCATAGCAGGTCAACCAATGTACTTACTACCTTTAGTAAGCATCCACATCTCAACCCTAAATATCTCATATTTACAGTTTCTGAGATCCATTGCTTGATCAAATCAAGGAGCTTGAGATGTGCTAGTCTTTCCGGATTATCGATGTCCAGTCTCCGTAATCCTATGACTAGGGATAATTTAGATACTGACATAATTGCACATGATAGGAATCTCATTAGTATGATCACATCATAATTTCCTTCATGCTATGTCATATATCATGGACTTCATTAATTTGCTTATTGATCAATATCAGTTCATAAATAATGAACAGCAACGTAATGAAATATGCCTTTCTTTATTTATTTATAAAGAATGTACACAATTTTGTACAAAACGTGCTAAAGGCGATTGCCTTCAGGGCACTACTCTAACAATCTCCCACTTGACCTAAAGCCAATCGCCTTGATATCTAATACCTTAGGCGAGTACATGAGAATCAAAATTCTTTTGTGACAATGGCTTTGTCAACGGATCAGCAATATTCTATTCTGTGGGAATTCTCTCTATCTGCACATCACCTCGACCAATGATCTCCCTGATCAGGTGATATCTGCGAGTGCGTGTTTGGATCGTTGATGAGACCTTGGTTCCTTCGCCGCTTAATAGCCCCATTGTTGTCACAATACAATCAGATGGGTCCATCACAACTAGAACGCACCAAGTTCGAAATGAACTTTTGATCCAAACCGCCTTCGCTTTCTTTTCAAGCGGCAATGTACTCTACCTCGGTTGTTGAATCGTGATCGTCTCTTGTTTGAACTCTTCCAACCGACCGCCTCATTGCTCAGTGTGAATACATAACCTGATTGGGATTTGGAGTCATCCTTATCAGATTAAAAACTGGCATCTGTATGCCCGCTCACCTGGAGATTTCCATCTCCATATATCAAGAAAACATCCTTAGTTCTTCGCAAGTACTTGAGGATATTCTTGACAGCCACCCAGTGACACTCACCAGGATCCGATTGGTATCTGCTCGTAACACTTAAAGCATATGATACATCGGGTCTCGTACATATCATAGCATACATGATAGATCCAACCGCAGATGCATACGGGATCATATTCATGCGCATCCTCTCATCTTGTGTCTTAGGACACATAGATTTCGAGAGTGTTATCACATGAGTCACGGGAAGGTAACCTCTCTTGGATTGCTCCATGCTAAACCTCTTCAACATCTTGTCTATGTACGTTGATTGTGAACGACCAAGCAATCTTTTTGATCTATCTCTATAGATCCTTATCCCAAGGATATAAGTTGCTTCACCAAGGTCTTTCATGGCAAATTGTTTGGACAACCAAATTTTGACTGATTGTAGCATCGAGACATCGTTTCCTAGTAATAATATGTCATCTACATACAAAGACAAGGAATACGATTGCGGTCCCATTAAACTTCTTATACACGGTGTTCATCCGGATTTTGTGAGAAACCAAACTCTTTGATTACCTCATCAAAACGGATATTCCAACTCCTGGATGCTTGCTTCAATCCATAAATGGATTTCTAAAGCTTGCATACCTTTTCGCCATCATAGGAGATGAAGCCCTCAGGTTGTGTCATATAAACATCCTCAGCTAGATTTCCATTTAGAAAGTCGTTTCACATCCATTTGCCATATCTCATAATCATAATGAGTGGCAATGGCTAGGAGTATCCTAATGGATTTAAGCATTGCTATCGGGTCAAGGTTTCGTCAGTAGTCAACTCCTTGTCTTTGGCGAAAACCTTTAGCCACAAGCCTTGCTTTATAGGTAATTACATTACCATCCATGTCAGTTTTCTTTTTGAAAACCCATTTGCACCCTATGGGTTTTATTCCTTCGGGTGCCTCAACCAAAGACCATACTTGGTTTTCATACATGGAATCCATTTCAGCTTTCAAGGCTTGAAGCCATTTCTGACCTCGAACTCTTCGTAACCTCTTCATAGGTGGTAGGCTCATCATCTTCTATGAGTAATACGTCATTCTGCTCATTCACGAAATCCATATCTCTTGGGAGCAGAGCGTATCCCACGTGACCCACGAACTTCGTGTGTTGTAGAAGGTTGAATCTGTTACTTCATCTGTATGAGTTACGATTTGAGTTCGTAGTCGATCTGCGTCTGCTCGAGCATCTTGAACTTCTTCATGTTCTATTTTGCTCCCACCGCCTTCTTGTAAAAGAAACTCTTTCTCTAAAAAGGCAGTATGCTTTGAAACAAACACCTTTTGTTCCTCAAAGAAGATAGAACCGATATCCCATTGTTTCTTTAGGATATCCTACTAACAAACACTTGTCGATTTTGCATCAAGTTTATCTCGACCGTGTCCGCTTCACATATGTCGGACAGCCCCAAACTTTCAAATGAGTAAGATAGGGTCTTTGTTAGTCCACATCTCATATGGAGTAACATCAACTGCTTTGATGGAACTCTGTTTAGCAAGTAAACAGCTGTCTCGATTGCATACCCCCAAAAGAATTTTGGTAACTTTGCAAACCCCATCATTGATCGTACCATGTCTAACAAGGTTCAATTTCTCCTTTCTGCCACACCATTATGCTATGGTGTGTACAGAGGAGTCCATTGAGATAAAATCCCATTATCTCTGAGATAATCCAAAAACTCTTGGTCTAAGTATTCCCCACCACGATCTGATCGTAATGTCTTGATACTTTTCCCAAGTTGGTTTTCTACTTCATTTCAATTGTTTGAACTTTTCAAATGCTTGATTTGTATCTCATCGATCTGGTACCCATATCGAGAATAATCATCGATAAAGGTAATGAAGTAAAGACAACCACTCGCATGGATGGACATCGACCACATACATCTGAATGTATTAGGTCTAATACTCCGATCGCTCGCTCACCCTTTCCTGAAGGGTAACTTAGTCATCTTGCCTAATAAATAAGATTCACATGTGTCATATGATTCATAATCAAATGACCTAAAGTTCCACTCTTATGGAGCTTAGCTATCGTCTCTCATTTATATGGCCAATGCGACAATGCCATAAGTAAGTTGATTTTAAATTATCTTGTTTATGTCTTTTCGCTTCATTGACATTCATTATTGGATGTGACATATCTAATATGTAAATTCCATTGCATAATGTACCAGCACCATAAAGCATTCCATTCAAATTAATAGAACAACCATTGCTACTAAAAGTCAAATGGAAACCAATCTATTTAAACAAGAAATGATAATATGTTCTTTGTTAATACAGTACAAAATAACAATAATCCAATTTAATTACAAGCCCAGTGGGGAGTGACAAAAGTAAGTGCCTACGGCTAATGCAAAGAACTCTTGCTTCATTTCCCACACGCAGTCTAGTTCTCCTTCACGAGTCGCTCATCGTCCCTCGAGGCCTCGTGATATCATTGCATATGTGTGAGCCACAACCGTATATAATACCCATATGTTATGATCGAAGCAGATAACCTCAATGACAAATATACGAAGAAGTCGAGGCATCTGATGCCTTCTTCTGCTTCAATTCTTCTAGATAGACTTTACAATTTCGCCTAAGGTGGCGGTCTTGCCACAATGGAAGCAAGTCCTTTGGTGCGATCTCTTTGGTTTCTTCTTCGTCGCACTTCCTTCGGTTTCTTAGACCTTTTCTTCTTTAGATTCTTTTTCTTTGAACCAGAAGAAGAAGCCACCATAAGCACTTGCTTACTATCCTTCTTGATAGAATCAACAGCAAGTGGATCAGGAAGTGGAACATCTAGGACATAGCCCAGTTCCTCAGATCTGAGAACAATTCTCAGATTTCTCAGCCAATCAAGAAAATTTGGTCCAGTTAATTTGTTTGAGTCCATAAGCGAGCGCAAGTTCACACTTGAAGTCATCTTCAATCAACCTAAAGAGAAAGAGGGAAAGAAAGTTAGAATAGAATTAAATGCATGATCATAAGGACTTGCATGACATGCATATGGCTCCCACTAGTTTCAAAGAATCCATAACCCTCAGTACGAATCCAAGAAACATTATGACAAAATGTCTTAGTGGGTCGATATCCGATATTACTAACAATGACATTGGGTTTACCCAACAAGCCACCTTAGGTCAATCGGTAGGTATCAGTCATACCAATTGCATCATAGATATCCGACATTACTAAAATGACCTTGGGTTTACCCAACAAGCCACCTTAGATCTATCGGTAGGTATCGGTCATACCAGTTACATCTTAGGTGCAATTATCGACTAGTGCTATCAACTCGTGATGTGTGCACACTCATTGGGTTATCAATTCTTGATGCGCGTACATCTAATGTACACTACCCAATTTCGCCTCTGTCTACGTTGACCTTGAGTTTACTCAACAAATCAACGCTTCTAGTGAAAACCGACCTATTAATCTGAAAATCTTATTTTCATGGTTCGAACATATTCGTATAGAGTGAGCTTGGGTTTACTCAATAACCCAACTCTATAAGAACTCTGGTTCTTCCCATATTAATGGAATGCGTTAGTTTTCATATGATTTGAGGGTTTTCAGGTCTCTTCTTCTTCTTCTCCAAGCCGTAGGATTATAGTCACCATGACTATATGGTATGATTTAGGGCATTTCATCAATCACGTTGAGTTTATACCTAAAATCATCCATCATCCCACCTATGCATGTTGTAAGTCGACTTATGTATGAATAAGTCGACTTATGCCTCTGTATAAGTCGACTTATGCAAGTGTAAGTCGACTTATGCAATCAATGTACTAATAAGTCGACTTGTAACATTGTGCAAGTCGATTTACGCGCTCTACGATCTGCAGACAAGTCGACTTGTGCATTGTGTAAGTCGACTTATCCGTGTGGAATTGCCATCTAATCGGCTAATTTCTCAATCCGTGCAGTTCAAATTCACAACACCAAGTCTATTACACTTTACCTTGATGTACAAATGAAACACTTTCATTGTTGCTTACCATATATAGTCAAACTATACATGAAAAACTTGAAATCGATGAATACACTCTTATTCATTTAGATTTCCAAATAATTTTGCGAATATCAAACTATCACCCTAAGTATCTCTAGGTATTCTACACTTTATCAAGATTACTTCGGCACTGGTCACAAAATTTGTGACGGCCAAAACAATCAAGATAAGGGAATATACTAACGAGACGCTAATGAGACACATTTGACATCCGAAATTTTTTTGGAAACCTAATTTCAAAAAAATCATTTTGGAAAGCATGCAAAATAAATATAACACATTTTTAATCACATTAAAAATGATCCAAGGCATTGGAACTGAAATCTACACAATTTCTTATTTCAAACAAAACAGCTCCAGCAACTTTCTCAAAACTGCCAAGTTTTGCCTTTTGCTTGAAAAAATCATTGAAACAATTTCAATAAATTCTGATAAAATTACAGAGGTTATAAAACGTTCACAACATGCTCCATGAATTGTTTCAGGATTTATTTCCAACAATAACTCATCAAACCTCAGCAACAAATCCAATGTAGAATCTGTGTTCTCCAACACAGTTATTCCCAGCAGCACACAATAAATTCTCAAATAAATAGTAAATCACCTAGAAAACATTTTACCATCCTCATAGACATTAATAAACATCTTATAGACATGTTGGTGAAAGAAAATCAGAAAAACAATTTTTCTACAATTTATTCTAGAATTTATAAGCATGCCTGTCCAATGAATGTGTACAAAGACAGTAACCAGAACATTAGGGAATAAATTAGCAAAACCATATCAAATCAAATTGATAAATTCCGAGCTTCCACAGACATATACAACAACATCTTGTGAACATATCTAGGCAAGAAAATTTCGAAAACATGATCTCTATACTGAATTCGAAATTCACTCAATTAACATGCATCATCGTCACAAGCAATAAGGAACTCCGACCTAGTCATGGTTTCTTCAAGATATATACACCAAAGTGGCTCTGATACCACTGTAGGAAAATCCCGGTGTGAGCATCACTTGCCCACGGTACGGAAAACAAAAAATTTTGTTCCGGGACCTTCCCGAAAGCCAGGATCCATGTGACTATATAACAAAGTCAAACCAAAACGACCAAAGGAGACCGTCTCTAACGGTATCCACGCAGAGATCGGAGAACCTAACCGGGAAAAATCCTTTGACCCAGGAATAGCTAGAACAAGTTGAAGACTGCTAGATCTTACCTTGTTCTTGGAGAGCTTGGAAACTCACGATGAAGAGGAACTTTGGAGGAAAGAAGATGAAGAGAGTCGATGATGGAATGCTTGAAAGACTTAGGATTTTCTCAAAATCCTTCTTCCTCTTTCAAAACCCACGATCACACACACCTTCACCCTTTCATTTTTTGTCTTCTTTTCATTTAATGTAAAGATGACTAGGCAAAAGATGGAAGCTTCTTTTGCCTTTCCACGTTTTAGCTTCATTATATATATATATATATATATAAAGTTAAAGATGAAGCTTCCTCCTCTCCTTCCACGTATGGTATATATATATATATATATATAAATTAATTCTTTAATTAATTAATTATATATATATATATATAAATAATGCTGAAGTGGTCCGGTCACACTGGGGTCGGTCCTACCGCCTACTGAGTCCCCAGATGGGAAAACCCCTAAACGTTTTTCAAAGAATATCGATGTCGCGATCTCATCGGGACATATCTCGATCTCATCGGGATCCATTTAGTCCGATTGTTTCCATATATTGGAACTCTGTCCAAAACTATTTTACTGAGTTCTCCGAGACACTCTTATGCGTGTGACCCATTAGGTTCCGGTTATGTTGGCCACTTAGATCAACACTTAATCTAAGCAAGTCATGAGCGGTATCTAGCAACACATCATGACCCCAATTGACCGAAAGTAATTGGTTTGTGAATAAACATATATTCATCATGGACCATATCATGAACCTTTCCATAGACAATTACCGTGCAATTCGTCCTTTCACCATGCTATACCCCACTTGGTTTTGAGTATGGGCAATGTGTCAACTCTTACTAGACTGACTACGTCAAATCTAGTCCAAGTGATTTCAGTTCTTGTCCTGGGACTCATTACTTAATACTTAATATGTCGATGAAGACACTCTTCATGACATATGTACTCTGATAAGAGATTTCCAAGTAATGACCCTGACAAGAGGCCATGGGTATCATCTTCTGCTATCATAGAAGTGGTGAATCCTCTATTGGCTACTTAATTACCTTCGAATACCTCAAGCTGTACCCAATCACCATCCTATGAGCGACCTCTGTGAGGTAACAAGGAATGGAGTCAAAGCACAAAATCAGTATCCAAGATATCCTTGAGTACCTCAAGTCTAAGGATACTTGCACCATTGCTATGATGAGATTATCACTGACATTAGAATAGGACATCCATGTGATGATCTCATAGCAGGTCAACCAATGTACTTACTACCTTTAGTAAGCATCCACATCTCAACCCTAAATATCTCATATTTACAGTTTCTAAGATCCACTGCTTGATCAAATCAAGGAGCTTGAGATGTGCTAGTCTTTCCGGATTACCGATGTCCGGTCTCAAGAATCCTATGACTAGGATAATTTAGATATCAAACAATTGCACATGATAGGAATCTCAGTAGTATGATCACATCATAATTTCCTTCATGCTATGTCATATATCATGGACTTCATTAATTTGCTTATTGATCAATATCAGTTCATAAATAATGAACAGCAACGTAATGAAATATGCCTTTCTTTATTTATTTATAAAGAATGTACACAATTTTGTACAAAACGTGCTAAAGGCGATTGCCTTCAGGGCACTACTCTAACACCTACAACTCTCTATCCTTATCTCTCTTATATTTCAAAGTTTCAATCTTATTTTTTTTAAAACAAGTTTTCGAAAACACATTTTATAACTTTGATTTACAGTATTTCTTGTGAAAAGAACAAGTTTCTTTTAACAAAACGTTTTTGAAAGGATTTTCAAAAAGGGAAAATACACAATTCAACCCCCCTTCTTGTGCATTTATACATTGTATAATAAGTCTTGTAGTAACATGTGGTTCACTTCATAAGTATAAAAGACATAAAACATAAATAGAATGGCAAATGGGACATTTCTCAATCATTAAGGGCATAATTGGAAGAAGAAGTGTTGTCTTGCATTTTAAGAAGAGACAAGAGAAAAAATTAAAGAGGAAAAAGAGAGAGTGTCATGAAGAAGAGAGAGAAATACAAAGAGAAGAAGAGAAGGAGAAAAAGAAGAGAAAACAAGCTAGGGTTTCAATTGTGTTAGTCTTCAAGAGAGATTTTGAGGTTGTTCAATAAGGGAAACAAGTAGAGGAAGTGAAGAGCTTTCCTTTGAGCTAGGATCCCTTCATTTGGTGAAGAATGAAGGTAAGATCATTTTTAAAACTTTTAGATTTTTGAAAGGATTTTAGTTCATGGAGTTTGGAAAATGCTTGGGTTTAAGTATTCTAGAACCAATTTTAGTGATTGTGCTTGAGGGATTTTCAATTGAAAACCCTCTTGAGTGGGATTTTTGTTATTGTATAAAAGGATCAACAAGGCAAGAGGAACAAGAAAAGAGGCATTTTTGAGCCAGGCTATAAGCAAGGAAATCAAGGTGGGTTACATGTTTATAATAGAGTAAATAAGCAACTAATGTTTTCTTTGAATCAAAGAAGTTTAATGTTTCCAGTTGCATCATAAGTGTTGCATTTATTGCTATATGTTTGTTTTATGAATTGTGTTAATAATTTATGAAAAGGTTTTGAAAATGATTTTTTTGAAAAGATACAAGTTTATGAAATCAGGTTTTCAGAAATGATTTTAGAAATATCTTATGTTTATGAAAAATCAAGTCTCAGAAAAGTGCCATTTTGGGCAACATGTTTACAAGTTATGAAATATGTGTTATGTGGGTTTGTGGTGATCCCCTAAGTTAAGCCATGTGCACATTGACCAAGTTAAAGGCTTCTTCGGCCTGCCCACTTGTAGCGCCCCCTCACCGTAGGTTACACATTGGGATGCCCGACGTGTATCCCACGATAAAGGTGCACTACCAGAACAGTTCTACTAATATCCACATGGCATCGCAGTAGTTAAATCATAATATAACAGAAATCAGTAAATTAAAAATCCAAAATGATAATCATTTTATACAGTCATCCAATGATAGAATAGACCAGTCTATCAGTCTCCTAACAAAACCAAAAGGAAACTGATACAAACATCTATCCTAGGTCATCCTCAAAACGCTAACCCAGTTGACCGACCTGTGTGCCATCGTCTCTTGCCAGCAGCTTGCACGGTAGGAAAAGAATATCTTCGGAGCTAGGAGTCTACTCTATCAGTCCTGAAAAATATGATGCAATTTTGGATGAGTTTGTGAACTCAGTGAGAAACCATCATCGATGGTTCACTCAAATTATGCATTACGCAGCGTCTGACAAAGACAATTCAAGAATACGATCAATTAACGATATCATATACAATTTACGATGAGTCTATACCAGTTTCTGATATTATATTATTTTACAGTACTATACAACAGTTTACAGTGATAGACAATTTACAGTATACAATTCACAGTGATAACCACTTACAGTAGCATGTAACACTTTACAATATCACATCACAGTCTACAGTCAATCATGTCATCACGTAATCAGTCAATGTCACAATTCAGTCAGTCAAATGTATGTAATGCATATGAGACTCTTTCCAGCTTATTGAAGGTCGTGCCCAAGTGTTCAACAAGATTTGATGAAGGACGCGTCGAGGATAAATCCTCCTGCTATGCCCGTCAAGATCTGATGTTCGAGCTCAAGCTCTTTTCGGTGATTTTAGAACTTGGGACACATTCCATTATCGATCATGCATTTATGCATGCAAATGCGATGCTTTCGATAATTCAATGTTCAAGAATTCAAGATTGAGAGTTCAAGAGTTGGCTAAAAGCCCAAGATTACAGATTCTCAAGATCACCAAGAATCCAATCCACTATAGTAATCGATGCTAATCGGTCACATATGTTCCAAGATAATGTCTGATTCACTCTCATACATTTCAATGGCCTAGTCCAATACGGTGAGAGCATACTGTTTGATCATGTATATTTCAATAGTCATACAATTTCGATGGGATGTAACGGTCCGCTCAAGATAAAGAAAAGCATACAATTCAATCACATTCATTTCAAAGAATCATACAAGAATTCATACAGAGAGCACTTAGACAATCAGTAATTTGAGGAACCAACTAGGTTACTCACCTGTTACTTTCGAGCTACTGCCTGGAAGTCCCAGTAAAGTCCGTGGAACGACGATCCAACGACGCCTCTATAACAGTTAAATACAGTCCATTACTAATTGCCCAATTAATCAATACAGTAATGCATATGTCTCAGTGAAATGATGTACAATGCATGTTCACGATTTCCGGTGCTAAATCCCAATTTCGATATCTTTAGCCCAATTCCATTTTCTCACTCAATTTCTTGACAAAACTGATCCAGTCCTATGATTCAGTCCAATCTCCTATATTCATACTTCCTATACAATTTCCTATCCATTGGGTCAAAACCTCTATTGCAATCTCCAATTAAAACTTCGATAGTCTCAATTTGAGACTTATGTCACACTATGAATCACAATTGACCTTAATCTCTATAATTCAATACCATTTAAATCAAATCTAGTTCCATAATTATTCTCGGTTGTAGACCTCTTTTCCTATTTCATAACAAACTGAATTACCTCAATTGGAGGTCTACACCAAAAGATATGCCCAATAAACCATAATTTAAGCCAATGAAATAGTTCCTCGCCGACTTGCGGCCTTCGCCATGACGAAGAAACGCCGCCAAGGCGCGTCGTCTCCTTCTGACTTCGCCACGACGTTAGCCATAGGTTCGTCGCGACGGGTTTTTTCCTTGCTTGTCGCGACGTCTTCTGCATACGTCGCGACCAATAAATTTAACTTAATTCAATTTTATTCGTCATGACGAAGCCCTAACGCCGATGCTCGTCGCGACGTCACAAGACCAGTCGTCTTCTCCGATCGATTTCCGCCATTAATACACATACCAACCTCCATTAAACACTCTATCTACTCAAACAAACCCCATAAATGCCATAAATACTCAAATGACCAAGAATAACAACATTAAAGCCAACAAAACTTACCAATCGACGATAAATCCCAAATCTCAAAATCGCCAGAACCCTAACTTCCTCAAATCACCGATTAACACTCTCCAAATCTCTCAATCCTTCATCAATCACAATAAATCAGTTGGCTAAGCACAATAGAAGGAAAACCAAAGGCGTAAATAGCAAGACTCACCAATGGGAGGGATCGTCGAGCAGCCAGAAGGGAAGGAGAAGAGAAGCGATGAAATGCTTGAACCTTTTCCCCAAAATCTCAACCCTAGCTATTTATAGACACAGGTCTCCATATCGATCTAAATTTCAGTCTCAAAATTTCAATGGCTCAACATATTTATTTTCTATCAGTCAAATTCTAATTTTTCTATCGCCATCGGATAGTTCTTTCAGTACTATACAGTCAATCGGTCAGTCACCCAAAATTTCCGATCCGGGCATTTTCTCCCGAATTTCACGAAAATTTCCTATAAGCCTCTATAAATTACCAATCACTCATAAACAGTATTAAATCAGTCAATTACACTCAATTACTCTAATTTCTCAATCACCCCCATAATCCAAATCGGTTTCAATCAATTCTAATTTACAATTAAATACTGGAAAATCATGAATGTATGTACCTATGAATATATGCATATCACGGTAGACCGGCCTCTATGATTAAAGGCCGAGAGCATGCTCATCGATGTATGCAAGTGAAATCCTATCATCGTCCCAAAATTACCATTATACCCTTAATGACAAGAACGGATGTTACAATTCACCCTCCTTATAAAAATTTCGTCCTCGAAATTTCATATACTGATCGATGAGGAGGACGGAGAATTTACTCACTCCTTTCGATTCGATTTCGCTTCATAGCCTTATAATTATTTGCCAATCCTTACATTCGAGCATCGTAAACACATTTACCAATTCTTAACACCGTATCTTAATCCAATCAGTAATACACTTTATAGATCGGGATCATCTTTAGATTTTTAAACCACTTTACCAATCTACTTACACTGCGGTCACATAGAGGCCATTTAATGACGAATCAGTTCCCTTGTCGATTCGACTTATTGTCATAATCTGGGATCGCTCAATCTCCTAATACAAATTCACTTCACTGTCGTCATTAATTTAAATCAATCATACATCCTGCAATCTCTCATAATTGTACCTCAATCCCAATGGTTCCATATATATATATATATATCAGTCTCACGTTTTGCCTCAGCAGTCACATCTGTTCGTTATCCAACGAATAACTATTCGAGTTCACACTCTAAACCTTTTATTACTCTTTCGGTACATTCTTGTTGCAACACAACACTTCATAACACAGTTATCAGTCATTTCCTCAAAAGTTGACTCCCATTTAAATTTCCCCATACGGTTTGCAATTTTCTATATCACCAATTTGTTTTGCCAGTCCCTTTAATACACAATTGATTTGGAATTCTGATAACTCATACTACTTTCTCTTTACACTATACCAGTTTGATAATTATCGTTCAACAATAACACATCCTGGCACATGTTCCTTTATACTATTTTCTCCCTACAGTTCAGTAATCCTATTACACAATCGGATTCCTTACGTTAACATATTACACATTTCCTCAATAACAGATTCTATCTCTCACACTTGAGTTTCTGTTAAAATCAGGTCTCCCAAGAGCAACTTTTCATTCCTTACAAATTCATTTCCAAATTATCCTTTCATTGCTAAATTTTCCAGTTATAATCATCAAATCGACTCGGATTCACTACGTGAGCCATGTGGCCTCACCACGTCCCTACATCAATTTGTGGCACTCAAATCGCTCGATCGACTGAACTAGGCACTCTATACGTGTCTTTCCTAATACAATCGTACTTCCTAAAGGAGTACTTACCACTAACCCATTCAAGAACCTTTGTCTATTCTCATGCGATCTATATATACGAATACAAGGCAATAAAGAAAGATAAATGAATCCAAAATCCGAGAATACATATGCTTTAAAACCAAAATTAGAAGCATACCCGCTATAGCATCCGGGGAATCCTGGGCCTCCTGCTGAATCATGGCATAGACCCTGGCCTGAGGTTGCTATCTGCTGTCCAGACCCTCAAACCTCATTGCTGATCCATCAGCTCGACCTCGGCCTCGGCCTCGGCCTCTCCATCCGAATCCACCACGGCTCTGCTGCACCGTGATATTGCTATCAGATCTTCTAGTCATAGAAGACTGGGCTCCCAGTGTCTCTGGACAGTTCCTCACTAGGTGGTCCATCGAACCACACCTCAAGTAGGCTCCAGACAGCCATCGACACTCTCCACTGTGCCTCTTACCACAATGCTCACATAGAGGAACAGATCGCCTGAACTTCTAAGATCGACGCCAAAGACACGACCGGTCTATACAAAATCTGTCTCTCGCTTCATGCTTGGACTGTCTAGTCCCTCCTGAGGATCTAAAAGGTCTGCTCCGGCGTCTGCTATACCCTCTACTCTCACTACTCTGGCTGTCGCGGGGTCTCTTATTCCTGGTCTCCTGACCAGTCGCAGCTTGCCTCTCCCTCAGTAGCTGCTCGATCCTCACTGCTGAAGCCCTCAACTCAATGAAATCAATCATATCGGATCGAGCCAATAAGGTACGAATCTCTAGATTGAGTCCGCCCTCAAAACGCCGACACTTGTCAGCCTCAGAAGCAACCACAGTAGAAGCGTAGACCAATAGCTCGTTGAACCGCACCTCATAGTCGGCCATACCATCCGTCCCCTCGCCTCACTCTAGAACTCCTCAGTAGCTTCATGTCGAGATAAATCTTGGGCATGAAATTATCCTCAAGGCCCTCGAAAATCATCCCATGTCACATGCGGGACGGTGGTACCGCCGGACGATCCTCCACCACCGATATGCAGGACCCTGCAACAGAGAAACCGCGTAGTCGAAGCGCTCATCCGGGTCACAGTCCATCTGATCGAGGACTCTCTCAGTCCTCTGTAGCCAGTCCTCAGCTTCCGCAGGGTCGGTGCTGCCATAAAAGTCGACCGCCCCCTGCCTACGCAGTTGTTCATATCTTCGTTCCCGTCTCACAGGAACTCGAGGAGGCAACTCCTCTGGATGAGGCATCGGAGACTCCCTACTAGCTCCTACCGATTCCAGGTCAGCTGGTGATTCAACTCGGTTTCCCAGTACGGATGACCTAAAACAGACAAGAAATTCCAATCAGTTCTGCTATTCTTACAGTGATTTCAACCTAAAATAGACTAATCCCAAAAGATGTCAAACCATGCTCTGATACCAACTTAATGTAGCGCCCCCTCACCGTAGGGTACACATTGGGATGCCCGACGTGTATCCCACGATAAAGGTGCACTACCAGAACAGTTCTACTAATATCCACATGGCATCGCAGTAGTTAAATCACAATATAACAGAAATCAGTAAATTAAAAATCCAAAATGATAATCATTTTATACAGTCATCCAATGATAGAATAGACCAGTCTATCAGTCTCCTAACAAAACCAAAAAGGAAACCGATACAAACATCTATCCTAGGTCATCCTCAAACGCTAACCCGGTGGACCGACATGTGCCATCGCTCTTGCCAACAACGGCAAGCGGCAGAAAAGAATATCTTTGAGCTAGGAGTCTACTCTATCATCTGAAAAATATGATGCAATTTTGGGTGAGTTTATGACCAAATGAGAAACCATCATCGATGGTTCACTCAAATTATGCATTACGCTGCATCACAGACAAAGACAATTCAAGAATACCAATTAATGATATCATATACAATTTATGTAGTCTATACCCGGTTTACGATGATCGATATTATTTTACAAAGACTATACAACAGTTTACATAAATGATAGACAATTTATAGTATAAAATTCACAAGTGATAACCACTTACGGTAGCATGTAACACTTTACAATATCACATCATATCCATACCAATCATGTCATCACGTAATCGATCAATGTCACAATTCAATACCAAATGTATGTAATGCATATGAGACTCTTTTCCAGATTATTCATGTCGTGCCCAAGTGCTCAACAAGATTCAAGAAGGACGCGTCGAGGATAAATCCCCTGCTATGCCCGTCAAGACAAATGTTCGAGCTCAAGCTCTTTTCGGTGATTTTAGCAACTTGGGACACATTCCATTATCGATCATGCATTTATGCATGCAAATGCGATCTTTCAAGAATTGGTGTTCGAGAATTCAAGATTGATGAGTTCAAGAGTTGGATAAAAGCCCAGACACAGCTTCTCAAGATCACCAAGAATCCAATCCACTACAAGAATCGATGCGAATCGGTCACATATGTTCGATAAGAATACATTCACTCTCATACATTTCAGTGGTCTAGTCCAATACAGTGAGAGCATACAGTTTGATCATGTATATTTCAATAGTCATACAATTTCCAGTGGGATGTAACAGTCCCGTTCAGTACAGTAAAAGCATACAATTCAATCACATTCATTTCAGTAATCATACAGTAATTCATACAGAGAGCACTTAGACAATCAGTAATTTGAGGAACCAACTAGGTTACTCACTTGTTACTTCCGAGCTACTGCTTGAAGTCCCCAAGAAAGTCCGTAGAAACGACGATCCAACGGCGCCTCTATAACAGTTAAATACAGTCCATTACTAATTGCCCAATTGATCAATACAGTAATGCATATGTCTCAGTGAAATGATGTACAATGCATGTTCACGATTTCCGGTGCTAAATCCCAATTTCGATACCTTTAGCCCAATTCCATTTTCTCACTCAATTTCTTGACAAAACTGATCCAGTCCTATGATTCAGTCCAATCTCCTATATTCATACTTCCTATACAATTTCCTATCCATTGGGTCAAAACCTCTATTGCAATCTCCAATTAAAACTTCGATAGTCTCAATTTGAGACTTATGTCACACTATGAATCACAATTGACCTTAATCTCTATAATTCAATACCATTTAAATCAAATCTATTTCCCATAATTATTCTCGATTTGTAGACCTCTTTTCCTATTTCATAACAAACTGAATTACCTCAATTGGAGGTCTACACCAAAAGATATGCCCAATAAACCATAATTTAAGCCAATGAAATAGTTCCTCGTCATGACTTGCGGCCTTCGCCATGACGAAAGAGGCACGCCGCCATGGGCGTCTGCCTCTCATGGGCTCGCCGCGACGTTAGCCATAGGTTCGTCGCGACGTGGCTTTTTCCCTTGCTCGTCGCGACGTCTTGCTGCATACGTCGCGACCAATACATTTAACTTAATTCAATTTTATTCGTCGCGACGAAGCCCTAACGCTTCGATGCTCGTCGCGACGCTGAAGACCAGGTCGTCTTCTCCGATCGATTTCCGCCATTAATACACATACCAACCTCCATTAAACACTCTATCTACTCAAACAAACCCCATAAATGCCATAAATACTCAAATGACCAATAATAACAACATTAAAGCCAACAAAACTTACCAATCGACGATAAATCCCAAATCTCAAAATCGCCATAACCCTAACTTCCTCAAATCACCGATTAACACTCTCCAAATCTCTCAATCCTTCATCAATCACAATAAATCAGTTGGCTAAGCACAATAGAAGGAAAACCAAAGGCGAAATAGCAAGACTCACCAATGGGGAGGGATCGTCGAATCAAGGGAAGGAGAAGAGAAACGTTGAAATGCTTGAACCTTTTCCCCAAAATCTCAACCCTAGCTATTTATAGACACAGGTCTCCATATCGCCTAAATTTCAGTCTCAAAATTTCAATGGCTCAATATATTTATTTCAGATCAGTCAAATTCTAATTTTTCCATCGCCATCGGACAGGTTCTTTCAAGATTATATCGATAATCTCCACACCACCCAAAATTTCCGATCCGGGCATTTTCTCCGAATTTCACGAAAATTTCCTATAAGCCTCTATAAATTACCAATCACTCATAAAAAAGATTAAATCAGTCAATTACACTCAATTACTCTAATTTCTCAATCACCCCCACAATCCAAATGGGCTTCAAATAATCTAATTTACAATTAAATACCGAAAAATCATGAATGCATGTACCTATGAATATATGCATATGCGGTAGACCAGTTCCTCTATGATTAGAGGCCAGTAGCATGCTCAGTCAGTGTATGCAGTAAAATCCTATTAGTTCGTCCCAAAATTACCATTATACCCTTAATGACAGTAACAGGATGTTACACCACTAGTGGCATGAAACTCCTTCATGGACTCCCAAAAGTTCACGGCTATGCAAGACCATTATGTGGAAATGCGTAGTATGTTCTATTTTGGATCCACCTGAACCATTTTGATATGCTTATGTGGTCATGAAAAGAGGGATGCATACATAGTTTGCATAACCCAAACCATTCTGATGTGTTTATGTGCTCATGTTATGTGAACAAGTTTGATGCATTCATGTTTTGTAACTTGTGAATTTTGGTTGAAAGCCTAAGAAACATGTGTTTTATGAACCATATGAAAATTTTTTATGACAAGTGAACGTTTTCAATAGTTTTTGCTTATTTTTCCATTGTAAACTGTTGCCCACGAGCTGTCAAGCTCATCCCCTTTCTGTCCCCTCTTCAGGTGATAGTTAAGAGATCAAGTGATCAAGAGCCTAAAGGAACTTCTGCAAATTTGTTATTTGCATTTTTTAATAAGCCATTGGTGTGGCTTTTGATATGTGAATAAAGTTTTTCAAACTCCGTTGCTTTAGAAATGAAATGATAGATTAAAGTAGTCCAGTTATATATGTATGTTTATATTGATTTCCTGGTAATATGGTTGAGTTGAAATAATAAGTTTATTTTGATGTTTGATTGTCATGGGCACGTTACCCTTATGAGATGATGCCTAATAAGAGTTCATGGAAATAACCCTATAGGAAAATTTTGCTCAATATCATGCGTTCACAAGGTTAGGGTTCCGGATTTAAGCTGGACCCAACCATTGATGATATCAGAGCAAGAAGAGGAATCGATGATGGTTAAGGAGACTTCATTGGATTACGCTCATGTTATATAGTTCCGACTAAGAGTTTGGTTCTGCAATTGGGGCCTAAGAAATATAGCTGATGCTATCACCTTTGCCCTTCGTGACTCCATCACTACCTCCAAATTTACTAATGCCATCACCTTTCCTTATCTCATCTCCTACATTTTTTGAGCGCACAATGTCCCAGGGTTTGATACTGATAGTTATTTTGAACTAGTCACACTCTTTGGGTATACCCGCCTTAAGCAACCTACCATTCACCCACCTCGTCCCTCCACCTATGTTTAAGACATTGGTGCAACCTCTGTAGCTGCGGCACCAGTTAAGGATGATCCTCCAGCTTAGGATGCTCCTGAGCTCGTTACTTTACAGACCCTCACTGGTAAAGTCGACGGACTTTGTATGGATCTCTCTCATCTCTGAGACACTCTCTTTCAAGAGATAGCCTAGCAGAAGGAGAGAGGGCTTTATATGACCGAGATAGGCGGTATCGCCAGCGTATGGATGCATTGCTCATCGAGCATTTTCATTTCCAATTTCCATCTGATGAAGATGACCCCCTGAGTGTTGCTGGCACATCAAGAGCAGGTCCATATAGATCTAGGGATGACCTTCCTATGGAGTAGCTTGAGTCATTTGTTCTTTTTGTTTTAGCTAGTCAAGTTTTAGTTTTCATTCTGCTAGATACTTAGTTCCATTGTTGTTATTCACAGAATTAATGGCCAATTGTTTATATAATTCTCATTGTGTTTTTCCCGATGTGTTGTTATTCAATAGCCTTCCTCTTAGTTTTCAATGCATCATGGTGTTTTAATTGTTATTCACATTGAGGACAATATGATGTTTAAGTGTGAGGGAGGTTATTCCATTTTGGCAATTTTTTCTTTACGCATCATATTGCCCATTTAATTGCTTGTACAAGTCATTTGTGTGTCCTCTATAAATTTCTAAACTTGGTAATTGAGGTGAATTGCATGTTTTTCAAGTGTTTCTTTTTCTCTGCGATGAGCTTTTGGTTCACCACGACGATTTTGCGAATTTTTGGTTCACCACGATGACACTATCCCTTTCATAAAAGAAAAAGATAATTTTCAATTTTTGTTGGACCTCGCTGCCGGAGCCCAACATCGGACATGAGAGCGTGGTACTGTATGCATGAGGTGAAACATGATAATTAAGCGATTAAGGGGAAAGACCATCGGAAGCTCGATGGACCCACCGTGAACAAACTCAAAACTTGCTTTCATGATTTAAATCAAACAAATCCATAAATAATTATCCAAAAGATGAGTTTACAAAGCTTTAAGAACATTTCAAACCAAATTACAACTTGAGTTCAAGAGCCAAAATACAAAATACACTTGAACCAATAAACTTGAAATGTAACTAAAGCCTTGACTTAAAAAAAATACATCATAACAAAATGAAAATGGAGTGCTGTCATAACTCGTGACTCACTCGGTCTCTTGCTTGTCACCTGAATGGGGGAGATTAGAGGGGGTGAGCTATAAAGCTCGTGGGAACATATTTATAATATTGAAATAAGCAGAAATAATAAAAAATAACTCATTGTCGTGGTACTTGTTGAAATCATAGCAATTGAACATGCTTGAGGCTTTATCTTAAAATGCTTGAATCTTGAACAATTCATGATGCATGATTCATAATAACAGATCAAAAACACATAACATATCATAATGGTTTGTGTTAGTCCCTGATTCATGACATACTACACATTCCCATCGAAATGGTTATGTGTAGACGTAGTTTCGTGAGGGAATCCTTGTGAGAAACCCTGTGCCACTTACGGGCAGGCGGGAGAAGCCTTTTCGTGAGTCAATGTGCACTTGACTGTTCGCGAGGGACATACCGCAAACCACATAACATGCATGATTCAAATTCTTGTAAACTTGATTACCAAACTGACACTTGCTTGGAAACTTGCTTGTCATACATTTCGTAAAGCATGAATTCATGTGCATGTATTCGTGAAAGGAGAAAAACCCCTTTTTGAAAACCTTTTCATAAATCATGAATGCAAATAATATAACAAAATATAATCATCCCACAATAGCATGCAATGCAATCATTGATGATGTAATTTAAAGCATTAAACCTTTCTTGATTTGAACAAAACAATGAGTAACTTATTTACTCTATTATAAACATGAACCCACCTTGAATTCCTTGCCTTTTCTTGCCTAGGAATGAGTTTCCTCTAGATCCTCTTACTCCTCTTGCCTCACTTGATTTCCTTAACCAAATAGCCAAAATCCACATCAATTTGGGGTAGAAATCGGAAAATCAAACTTTAACCATTCAAACCACAACCAAAACTGAAACAAAAATTTCATGCTCAACTTCCATCCAAATTTTAAGATTCTTAGAGACTGATTCATAACTTTATTTCTTCACAAAACTTGTATCCCTATGTCTCTAGTTTACAACTAAAAAAGAATCACCTCATTTGGACATCTACATCAAAAGTTATGCCCAAAATACCAAAGCATGTCACCGCAGGAAATTGGCCGCTCGCCGCGACGAGAAACTGGAGCACGTCGCGACGAGCGCGCGCGTCGCGACGTGCTCATCCGCAGGTCGCGACGTGCGATGGTGTAAACCTCCCGAAACTTAATTTTTCCACTCTTCTCAACCATAATCCTCCCAACTTTCAATTATAAACACATCTAAACATTAAAACACCTCTAATACTTCATTTCTAACCTCAAAATTATTCATAACAACAACATGATCATCAACCCTAAAAGATCTAACCATTTTTCCATAGACTTTGAAACAACCGATTCCTACTCATGCTAAGCTATTCTAGGGTTTCATTCAACCCAAACAAGAAGAAATTAGTACAACTTACTTGATGATGCTTTAATTCCTCCCAAAATCCTCAAGAATGCAAAACCCTAATTTCTCTTCTTGTTCTCCTCTTCCACCGTAACTCTCTTATCTTCTTTCTCCCTTTCCTTCATTCTTTCTTTCTAATTCTAACTCTTTAAGCTTAAATGAAACACAAAGACTAGAATGCCCCTATTGGTTAAGCCTTAACCATTCTAACTTAAGTGACTTGCCCATTTTGCCCTTATACACTTTTACTCTTTCTTAACCACTTATTCCACGCTAATCTCAAATTCATCCAAAATTTTCACCTAATACTTCCAAAAATCAAACTTTGCAATAACTCGAACAATTAACATAATTCATACTTAAAAACATCAAGAAAAACAATTTGGGGCCCAACAATTTTAATACCCTCATTTCAATAATTTTCCCAAATTAGATTCTTCTCACTCTTGCGTCTTGAAGATTTTATAAATTTCAAAGTGTCTATGTGTTTTTGGAAAACCATCTATGTATTTAAATGATAGTTGATTTTGGTTAATTTCATTTTCAATGTTTTCATGAGAAGCAAGTGAGGGTACGCTGAGAGAGTAGCATTATGCATTTAAACCTTGATATTGCTTAATTTAGATACTAACCTTGTTGGAAGGATATTTGGGCCTGAATTCTTTCATTTTTGTGTGTATCTGCTTAATTTCATATCTCTCTGTAACTTGTTTTAATTCTTGATCAAAGCTTGATGAACTAAAATTTTGTTAAAATGATAAAGGCATTCTTTTCAAAAACCCTACTTACCCAAACATAAACCCCAAACACTTAACCATTGCTAGCCCCTTTGAGCCATATTTTGAGTGCATGCATATTTTACAATTAATGTGAATATCTCATTTCCAATTAAAGATGATCTAAAAAACAAAAACAAGGGTTTCTATACAAAAGAAAAGAAAGAAAAAAAGAGAAAAGTAAAAAAGTAAAAAAAAAATGGAAAGCTTTCTCAAAAGAGAACAAGTTATAAAAAATGTTAGATTATGTTTGTTGTTTGTTTAAACATTTTCTTACGCATAGTTGGCGTTTTTTTCATAAGAAAAATAATTGTGATGCATGTACTCATTTTTTTTCTTCTTTTCAATCCATTTCATTTAGCCTTTTGTAAATTACAACCCTAAAAGTCCTCTTGATTCTTGAAGTTATAGTTCTTGTGATGGAGAGGTAGAATTATCATAAGCTTATGGAAGAGAATAGACTAAGCAGATTGTAGAGTGAAATTATCTAAAGACAAGTGAGTTGAGAGATTAAACACATTTCCTTGAGAGAAATCTCTTTTGCCCAATCTCTTGGATTAAATACTTATAGTGTTTATTTTCTTAGCACTCTTTCAGTCTGCTTGGGTTGATTTTTGAGGAAGTGACTTAACTGATTCTCTGCTCTCAGTTTAAAGCATGGTCAGAATTTTCTTTCACACTTGTGCCTCTTTGACTTTTATAAGCTTTGTCTAGGAGTAGAAAGGTCTCAGTGTGGGAGAATTTGATTGAATCCAAGTTTCCTATATCAATTGGTGACACTTTCATGGTTTTTATTATACTTCTTGGCTCTTATTATCAAATTTTGTGCTTAATTTAACTCATGAGTGCTTGTTTTGAATTAATGTGGTTTGAGGATAAAATTGTCACAAATAATTAATAATTGCACAAAATTAATTTTTAGAAGAATTGATACTACAAACTACTATTTTTTTTCATTGTAGGACATTCAAGGAGTAGAGCCAAGGAGTAAAGATCAAGAACAAGGGCAATAGGTAAGTTCGTCGCGACGAAAATGGTGTTTCACCGTGAAAAAATTAGAAGAACTTTGAAGACACCTTTTGGGCAAAGTTCATAGCGGCAAGAATAATGTTTACGCCACAACGAAAGATGAAAGTTATTGAAGAAATCTTTCGGGAAAAGTTCACCACGGCGAACTCATCCTTTTGCTGTGGCGACACATTCGAATTGGCACCAAACCTGAACTATTTTTGGAAAACTAATTGACTAAGTAACTTGACCCAACAACCCGTTTTTGAAAAAAAAACCTATTTTATACTAACTTACAAAAGGAGAGAGGGCCGACATCTATATTCCATCTCCACACTTATATTCCATCTTCTCACACCATCGTCTTCTCTCATCCATTTCTTCCATTTTTCATCGTCGACTTCTACCACAGGTGTCTCTAGTTGATTCTCAGTTGTGAAGTCTCTTGGAGCTATACGTGGCTAGGCATCTCTCTCTCCTTAAAGATGTAGCAACAACTAGAGTTCAATGGGCTTAAAAGGGGAGTAGCTTAATCCATTTTTTGCAACGACTTATGAATTCCTAGGTTTAGGATTTGTAATTTGTAGTTGAACATACTTGATTATAGTTTAATCAAGTTTTGGATATTCAATGTGTGGTTTGGATTTGTTGATGTAGAACTTTGAGCTTAAATACATGAAGTCTAATATATGTTTATTTGTGATCTTGTTGATTCTCTTTTATCTTGCGTAGTTAAGTTTGATATTTAGTTGATTCTAGATCTTAAAGTGACTTGTTGCATGGACTTATCCACTACACACACTAAGAGCATTTAACAAGCTTTTAAGAAATGGAGTGCCATTGGTTAAGATCTTGGACTTAAAGAGTTCTTTAAGGTTTATCCATTTGAAACTTAGTGATTTCTACTCCTATCAAAAATTAATTTTGAACGATGATAACCAAAGCTCATTTTCAAGAGGATCCTATTACTATTTGATCATTTGCCTTAATCTTTATGTTTTCTATTCCCAAAAATCCAAAAATATATTTTAAATATTTTTCTTACAATTTAATTTAGTACAGTTAATGTTTTCAAAGATCAAAACCCCCTCTTTACCAAATTAGTTTGCATTTCATGACATATAGGTTAACTTAGGTCCATTCAATTTTAGGTTCCGATTAAGTGAGACGACCCAAGGTTGCATCCTATATTGCAATCCTTGGATTATTTTTTTGATTTGATATCCAAGGGTACAAATTAAGTTCCGAATCAATGATCAGCTGAAGTCTATCTGTAAATGACAACCACCTATTCTTCCAATTGTTTTTCTTCTTTTACATAGACTTAAAAATGGGCTTATAATCCCTAAAGTTCAATCTTTTTGTGATTATAAGGATTTTAAGGTACTTAAATGGTCACTACTTTACATTTAACCATAAGATTGAGCTAAACCATTGTGCTTGGTGTGTGAATTTTGTTAATAGTATTATATGACTTTTTCCTTTGTTGATTGCTAGTCCTAATTAGTAATTAAAGACTTGAACGAAATTCATAAGAGTCGTTAGAAAGGTGGTATCTACTCCACAAAGAAGCAATGAATCATCTACAAATGAGATGGTTACAATCTTTATCTCTTTGCATTTATGGTAAAAAGTGAATTTTCTTTCCTTCTTCATAATATAGATCATTGACATGTTCGAGACTTCTATACCAAGAGTGAATTGATTTAGGGATATATGTTCTCCTTATCTAAGATGTTTAACCCTTTTGACTATTCATGTAATATCATTACTAAATCCATCTTTTGAACTTCTAGGGGAAGCTAAATGCCTATAGTGTGTGTTGGAAAAAGCTCTAATTAATGGAATCAAAAGGTTTTTGAAACTCAATATTTATGGCACAAAATCTCAATCCATTTTTTTTATATTAATACTATTGGATCGAAAAAAGCAAGCATGCCATATTTGGAGAAACGGTTGATTTCAAAAATTTTTAGAAATCTAAATTGCAGTGAAAGCAATATGCCCAAATCATCATGCCAATCTATACATGATTTGGTATAAGGATAATAATAAACATAAACAAGATAGAGATTATATTATCGACTCCTTCGCTATAGCTTTAACTCATCACTGTGCTATCCTATCCTCGGCAATATATCCTCTCCTAAGTGATGTATCCTCTTCTTCTTGTTACTGTTTCCTCTTCTCGATATTGTTCCTTGACCAATATTATCTACCACTTGTTCTTCTTGGACAACTTGGTTAACAAGATCCTTTGGTGGAAAAAGAGAAGAAAACTTTGGAGGAGAATTTTCTTAGAAGAAAAAAGACCAAGAATGAGACACTTTCATGCAATTTTTGATTTTTTTAAATGTAAGATAGGAGAGATAGTGATAAAAATGTAAGAACCCCTTCTTACACACTCACAATTTTGGTTAACATCAAAGGAAAGAAGAGTTTTCCATCCAATGCATCATTAATCAATCATAAAGAAGCCATTAAATGAGACTCTTCTCATTTGTCTTTAAGATGATTATATGAAAAGTTTATTAACCTAAATGAGACCTATCAATTTCATTTTTGATGATTAAAGAAGGACGATGGTCCATCCAATGCACATCTTTCTTCTTTAATCCAATGAATCCTAATAGGTTACATGCTATCATTAAAAGATAACCATTAAACCATTTAATGGTAAGTTCATAACTCCATTTAATGATGATAAACCGTAATAAAGACCATCTTTATTTAACAATTTAATGTTAAATGCGCAGCTGCACTTTACTTTCTTAAACTTTTTGTTTTAATTTAATTAATCCAATTAATCAAATTAAACCAAAGTTTACCCCATTTCTAGATGTACATTTAGGCTTCTAATTAACCATTAATTAGTGCGAGCCCAATATTCAATTATGGGCTTCTAAAACCTCCATTTATATTTCTTACTTTGCTTGATAACCTTCCTTGAAGCCAAGTGGGGAATCTTTTTGGACTTAGATAATTCAAGCTCCAATAAGCCTAGAATTAATTTAATCTCATTAGAATATATTCTAGCTTATTAACTAAATGTCATTCCACTAAAGACAATTAGTTGAACTCTTAAATTATTAAATATTATGAGAACACATATTTCAAATAATATGTCCAGTTGCAAACCCTATCATGACCCTTATTATAGCCATCCGCACAATAAAGGGTAAAATTATAGTTTTTCACTTATGTTGATTTTTCCTTTTAGATCTCCCGTTTTACTTTTTATGGTGATTAATATACAAGATCTCATCTTGGTGTTAAGACTTGATGTAACATCCCACCCCCGATGGCAAGGGTAAAAGAGTATTTTGGACAGGGGTGAGAGTGAATAGGACTGATTTGGCATTTTTATGCATACTGGTATTTGTGAGCAGTGAATTTTTTCACATGAAAAATAACTGTACATGCATTCATGATATTTCTCGGTATTTGGGCCTAAACGGAATTTTATTGTGAATAATGTGGAAATTTTGTTTGAAAAATTTATTGGAGTGAATTTTTGTGTGTTTTATATTTTAAGGAAATTTTAGGAGTTTTTCTGGACTTTTCCGGAGAAACTTTTCGGACCGGACAAATCGCCAAGTGGTGAACCGGTTGATTTTCGGTATCGAAAATTGCTGTCCAATGGCACTACAATATTGGGTATATTATTTTGGGATTGAAATTTGGGCCATTGGACTTGGATGGGTCAAATTTCACATTAGGGTTCTTAAAAATCCTATTACATGTTTTGTCTTTTTCTTGTTTTGTTTTTTTCCTACAAATGCCAAGTGTCCTAAAGAGTTTTAATGCTTTTGTCTTATTCCTAGCTATTAAATACGACAACTTCATTGATAAAAGACCAAGTGTCTTGCTTATTCCTTCCCCATCCAAAAACCTTCTCCACTTTACCTCTCCATCGATTTTTCTTCTCTCTTTCTTTAAGTGTTACTTCTTCCACCCTTAAGAGCCTTGCATGCATCCAAGCTATTTTCTTTTCATGATGATGATACACATGCATGGTGGTAGAAGAGAGTGGAGAAGTTGTTGAGTTAGAGGATTAAGTAAACAATTAAAGAGATTGAAGTTGGAAAAGCTTGATTAGAGGAACTCTTGGAGCGTCGATCCACCGACGTCACTGAGATTTCCGGGTATTAGCTCGGAAGTACAGGTGAGTAACCTAGATGGCTCTCGTTCAATTATGATATGTCGAATGTGGAGAATAATGGAGGGATTAGGATTGAGTATTGTTTCTGACTGGAATTCCGGACAGATGGTCCAATAAATTGGGAGAATTGACATAGAAGTGTTTTGGATATATACCGTGATCAAGCTGTGATATACCGTGATCAATTGTGATATCGTGATCGTTATGAAATCGTGATAAATTGTTTGCTATGATTAATTGCTTGAAGTGTCTTGATGTGCTCATTATGAATCGATTGTCGTTCTTATGACCAATATGATGATCGCTTATCGATTGTATAGCCATCGCTTACTTATGATGTGCTCAATTGCGATTGATGGAATCTTGGTATTATATGTGATACTGACTATTAACTGGGGCATATGCATTGCATACATCAATGCATAAACTGATAATAACAGTTGTAATTGGAGCGACATCGACACGAAAACGAGCCTCGAGCTCGAAGGAGATAGACACTCCTGACGCCGCGTTCACGGACATCGCATTCACCGCTTATGCGCTCGGTCACAACACTGAAATAAACTGAAAAACTTTCACACGGGCATTGCATACATATTTGACTGAATACTGTTAATTGCCTTATAAAATTGTGATATGCTTATATCTATTGATTGAGATGGTATTTTTGACTGTGCTATGACTGTAATTTGCTTGTGTGCTGCATGAATTGGATGAACCATCGATGATGGTTCCTCACTGAGTTCGCAAAACTCACCCAAAATTTGCATCTATTTTTTAGGTCTTGATGAGTACCCCGTTTGACACGGGAGTATGTCTACCGTACGCAAGGGATAGATAAAGGACGGGATCAGTTTGCGTCTGCATTAGTGTCTCATTAATCATATTCTGAAATCTCTGTAAAAGAATGCTCTGTATTTGTAGTGAGCCCAATTTGTTTATGGCTTTTTGTTCATTAAATGGTTTTTGTAAATTATTATTGAATGATTGTAATAACTGAAAATTTTTATTTATGAACGTGGGCTCAGATTGTCTACTTTTTTCGCGTGTATGAGTGTAATGAAAAAAAAATTTTCATACTGAGTTTCGACTGACTGATGTAGCATGCCATCCTCGAGAGGCAAGGATCCTGATATCGCCATCGATGTCGGGTTCGGGTCACGCGGGAGTGGGGTGTTACATTTAGGTGGTACCAGAGCCCAACAATACGAATGTATCTGGGCCCAGTCTGAAACATAGGTTAAGTTGTATGCATTTGAGTCGTGTCGTTGCAGACCATAGCAACTGATCCCCAGTCTGAGTCGCACGAGTAGAAATCCCATGTGTGAACATGTGTTATGTGATTAAGTGTGAGAAAAGTGAGAATGTATCAGAATGTAAACCTATGGAAGTGTATGAGCAATTAGGAAGGAAAAAAAAGAAAAATGGATAATGAGACTTATATTGTACTGTTGTTATAAACCCAGAATGTGGTATAAGTATGACTACGTTAGCATGGGATGATTGAGGAAAGAATGATACCAAAATGAATCAGGGGATTGAAAGTGGCAATATTATGGCGAAAGAAAATGGAAATGTCTATAGTTTGGAAAGGTTCACTGTGGATATGAGAAACATAGTGGCTAAAGTATGCTTTTGTGAGAGTAAAAGTTCGAGATGATTAGGTAATTAGAGTTTGTGAATCAGTATAAGAGGATAGTAGGGTGAAAGGAAGACTGGAAATTTCTACTGAATGTGCATCGGAAAATTTTGGATTGGTTGAATATGTGTACCTGGACACAGAAATGGTAAATGGATGGGTAAACAGATAAAGATGCAATGACTGTAATATGTTGTTGTATTTTGGGTGATGTGTCCCTGAATGTGATAGAAATGTGCATACCTATCCTGGATTGAATGAGGAAAATAAAGAGATAAGTAGCAAAAATGAGATTAAAGTGTATAAGCATGTGGATAAAGGTCAAGCTGGCACGTAAATGATATGAGAAGGAAACTATGTGAAATGAAGTACAATGACAAGTGGGAAAGGAAACAATGATAGTGATAGTGAAACAAGGACAATGATAAGGAAACAATAATAGTGGTATATGAAAAGAGTTATCGAGTTGAGGGTAATTCACCTTTGTGAGTATACCTTGGATAGTGAAACAATTGAGCTTATGTGTGGAAATAATAGAGGAAACGATCGATGATTTATTGACTAAGTGCTAATCATAGTTCCTATAGTGTAAGGGTCATAATTTATAGTGTTCCTTCGGGAGGAAATTAAAATTTCAAATGATGTAACGTATGTGAAGAATTCAAGGAAAGAAGAAAGAGACGATTATGAAATAATTCCTCTGTTCGAGGATTGGCACAAACGGAAAAGAGTTTTGTAGAATCCTTAGTAGTAGAAGCTACTAATTGGTCCCTGGATGAGATGAAATGATTTTTGTGATGTATATACCAAATGGAAGTGTCAAAGAAATTGTTTAATGCCTTACGGAACCTTAGTGCAAAGGATATTCTGATTATTCGAGTTATGCATTCAAGTTATGGCATAAACTTGGAGACAACGAGTATAGTTGGAATTGATCCTTGTGAGATACTACGAACGATTAAACGATTGAAAAGCAATTATGGAAAATAGTTCGTTGATGAGAATTTCGTGAACTGCATCGGCGATTGTAGCAAGAAATTGAGTTAAGATGAACAGACGATTCAAGTTAATAGCGGTCTTGATAGGATCAAATCGAAAATAAGTATGTACTAAATCAAAAGTGAAATGGAGTCATGTTCGAGAGGAGATTCAGGCATAATAAGTGGAATATACTACTGAGGTTATATGCATTGTGTGTACAGTAATGTAGAGGATTCAACTACGTGAGTGGATTTAGTGCAATGTGAAGAAAATTGATCTCCATAAGATTTGATGCAAAGGGAGATCTAAATTGAAGCTAAGAAAAAAAAATGAAAAGAGAAATAGAGACAAGAAGTCCTAAGGGGAAACTGAAAATGACGTGAGGTAATGTCACCTTCATTAAGGGATCGCAAATAAAGCAATTGTAGACTCGATGAAAACAAAATTGAGTGATGTCTGTTGAAGTTAGCAGTACCCCAATAGAGATATATGCATGGTAAATAATGGTATCAATTGGAGACTATGATTATAAATGAGATGAATCATGGAGAAATTTGACACTGATGATAAGCATATCCTTTGGAGATTGGGCAGTGTATAATGAAGTTTCACTAAATGGTATTGGTGCTATGATAGAAATTGTTCGAAGCTTTGGAGACCTTAGATATGCTCAGGCATTCTTATAATGCTTAAAGTGTGTAATTTCGAGAACATTATTGAGTTTGAAAGGCATGCACAAATCAATACTATACTGGTAAAGGTAGAGCGTAGTCTAAAAACAGTGAACAGACAATATTGAAGTAAACAGAACGAATGTAGATATTGGGTTTCCAAATCTAGGAAAATAAAGAGTGTAAAATGTCAAGCAGAAGATGGGGTAATCTGAGATGTTACTAGTGTATTGAAGGTTTAGATTCAGCTCTACTGGAAAGAGGTAAGAGAGTTTAAGAGGTCAGCAGTCAAAATGGTGAGTCCCATAATGAAACTGATATTTCGAGTGAAATCGGAAGAACGATATTTGGTGATTTAATGAAGAAGTATGTGTACCCGACAAAAGTGATTTGAGCAAAGGAATTGTTAGAGAAGCGTAAGTAATGATCGAAGCTAGACATCCTACTAGTAATACGCTAAAAGTATATTTTAGCTACGAAGGATATAGGACTTTGTGATTATATGTTCGAATTTCCTACAGTGGGGAGTGCTTAAAGGTTTTGGAATTCACAGGAATATGAGCTTGGTATATAGCTCTGAGTGACTATAGGTATAACGATGGTGATCACAATAAGGGATTGTACATTTTTGCATTAAACTGAAAAGTGCCTAATAATAGTCAAAGACCAAAATCTATTCGAGATACTGGTGATGAGTGAGACGAAGGAAAGTGACTGAGGAAAACTGAATGAGTTAGATGAGGTGGAACCGGATCGGACAAATGAAATATAGTAAAATGCATATACGAATAGAGTGCGTGAACATTAAAGAACAGTGAATTGTCAAAGGAGAGATGAATCGGAGCTAAGAGTCAATGAGATATATAGGCTAAATGGGTTAGGTGAATTAACACTGGTTATAGCAAAATAGACATAGGTGTCACTGTGTTAGTACCAAAGGAAAGGGAAGTGGCGAAGACGAGATGAAGGGTTTTATTGTAAGTATCACCTTGGTAAGGTGTACTCAGAATTGAAAAAAAGGGTATCAATGGAGCATGAATTAGGCTACATGTTACTGGTGAAAAAGGCTTGATAAAACGTGATAAGTGCATAGGGTCAAAATAATAATCTACTCTGAAATAAACTGAGATAGTTGAAATAGCCAAATACGTGACTGAACGACTCATTAAGTCTATTTATTGTGATCTTTAGGAAAATGAGTCATTGATTGATGAAGTGTATGGGACATGTAGGGACATATGACCACTCATCAGTGTCTACCATATTGAACCATCGACTGAGAATTTCGCGGATGAAATTTTTATTAGGAGGGGGGAGTTGTAACATCCCACCCCCGATGGCAAGGGTAAAAGAGTAATTTGGACAGGGGTGAGAGTGAATAGGACTGATTTGGCATTTTTATGCATATTGGTATTTGTGAACAGTGAATTTTTGCACATGAAAAATAACTGTACATGCATTCATGATATTTCTCGATATTTGGGCCTAAACGGAATTTTATTGTGAATAATGTGGAAATTGTGTTTGAAAAATTTATTGGAGTGAATTTTTGTGTGTTTTATATTTTAAGGGAATTTTAGGAGTTTTTTCTGGACTTTTTTGGAGAAAATTTCCGGACCGGACAAATCGCCAAGTGGCGAACTGGTTGATTTTCGGTATCAAAAATTGCTGTCCAATGGCACTCCAATATTGGATATATTATTTTGGGATTGAAATTAGGGCCATTGGACTTGGATGGGTCAAATTTCACATTAGGGTTCTTAAAAATCCTATTACATGTTTTGTCTTTTTCTTGTTTTGTTTTTTTTCCTACAAATGCCAAGTGTCCTAAAGAGTTTTAATGCTTTTGCCTTGTTCCTAGCTATTAAATACGACAACTTCATTGATAAAAGATCAAGTGTCTTTCTTATTCCTTCCCCATCCAAAAACCTTCTCCACTTTACCTCTCCATCGATTTTTCTTCTCTCTTTCTTTAAGTGTTACTTCTTCCACCCTTAAGAGCCTTGCATGCATCCAAGCCATTTTCTTTTCATGATGATGATACATATGCATAGTGTTAGAAGAGAGTGGAGAAGTTGTTGAGTTAGAGGATTAAGTAAAGAATTGAAGAGATTGAAGTTGGAAAAGCTTGATTAGAGGAACTCTTGGAGCGTCGATCCACCGACGTCACTGAGACTTCCAGGTATTAGCTCAGAAGTACAGGTGAGTGACCTAGATGGCTCTCGTTCAATTATGATATGTCGAATGTGGAGAATAATGGAGGGATTAGGATTGAGTATTATTTCTGACTGGAATTCTGAACAGATGGTCCAATGAATTGGGAGAATTGACATAGAAGTGTTTTGGATATATAACGTGATCAACTGTGATCAATTATGATATACTGTGATCAATTGTGAAATTGTGATAAATTGTTTACTATGATTAATTGCTTGAAGTGTCTTGATGTGCTCATTATGAATCGATTGCTATTTCTATGACCAATATGACAGAATGTTTATTGATTGTACAGTTACTGCTTACTTATGATGTGCTCAATTACGATTGATGGAATCATGGTATTATATGTGATACTGGTTGTTAACTTGGGCATATGCATTGCATACATCAATGCATAAACTGATAATAACAGTTGTGACCGGAGTAGCTCACTGACACTGAAAACGAGCCTTGAGCTCGAAGGGAGATAGACACTCCCTAGACGCGTCTATGGATACTGTTCACTGTTTATGCGCTCGGTCACAACACTGAAATAAACTGGAAAAGTGTCACACGGGCATTACATACATATTTGACCGAATACTGTTAATTACCTTATAAAATTGTGATATGCTTATATCTATTGATTGAGATGGTATTTCTGACTGTGCTATGACTGTAATTTGCTTGTGTGCTGCATGAATTGGGCGAACCATCGATGATGGTTCCTCACTGAATTCGCAAAACTCACCCAAAATTTGCATCTATTTTTTAGGTCTTGAAGCGTACCCCGTTTGACACGGGAGTATGTCTACCGTACGCAAGGGATAGATAAAGGACGGGATCAGTTTGCGTCTACATTAGTGTCTCATTAATCATATTCTGAAATCTCTATAAAAGAATGCTCTGTATTTATAGTGAGCCCAATTTGGTTTTGGCTTTTTGTTCATTAAATGATTTTTGAAAATTATTATTGAATGATTGTAATAACTGAAAATGTTTATTTATGAACGTGGGCTCAGATTGTCTACTATTTTCGCATGTATGAGTGTAATGAAAAAAAAATTTCATATTGAGTTTCGACTGACTGATGTAGCACGCCATCCTCGCGGGGCAAGAATCCGGATATCACCATCGATGTCAGGTTCGGGTCACGCGGGAGTGGGGTGTTACACTTGATGGGTAACTAATCCATTAAACTACTGGCATCAGTTTAATCACTAAATCTTCTTAAAGCATCTGGAAGTGATGATATCACTACAAACTCTTTATTTGAGTGAATGTTCCCTGATACATGTTTCAGTTAATAATTCTAACATGCAAACACTGGATTAATAGTCTATAAAAATCCATTATGATCATATCAAGAATTATAATGAAACATATATGAGTTCACCACTCATCAAGATTGTGGTTTATAATAAGCAAATCCTTAAGTTGCATGTTTTAAGATTAAAGTAATGACCTACTTTATTCTTTAAAACATACTTTATTCTCGATTCATTTAATAGTGCCATTATCAATAGTCAACTACTATTATGATATGAAACTCATCATTCCCTTGAAGTAAACTCCTTTACTTACATGGAGATAAATCATAGCACTACAATATAAACTATAATCAAGTCTTCCGTGAGGTTAGAAGAGGGAGAAAAACAAAAAAATGAGAGAGAGAAGGGAAGAAAAAAGGGGAAGAGAAGAGGAGAAGGAAAGAAGTAACCAAGGTAAGTCAAACTCTTGGTTTCAATTTCATATTCCCCTTTTTGATTTGTTTTACATACCTTTAAAGAATGAATTTGTAGAAACTCAAAGAATGAAAGTTGTAGATATAGATCTTATCTTGACTTCTACAAAAGGGGTTTGGTAAAATATTTATTATAGCTTGAGTTATGTTTGTTTCCCTAATACTATTTGTGGCAGACCCCTGTACAGGAACCTTATATTATTTCCTAATTTTTTTTAGCCTTAAAGACAGAATTAGTCAAAGTATAAAGCATGAAAAATGATTATTGATGTCTTATTAATTCTTTTGTGAAGCGGTTTGGCTAGAAGATGATGTCTTGATAATGATTTATTGTTGTTTAAGCATTGGTTGCTAGCCTGTTTCTTACCAAAAAATAAGACAAAATTTAGATGGGGGTTATATTCCAAGGGGAGATTTTTTTAATGTAATTTTTAGATATATTAAGGCTAATGAAATCTAGTTTTAGGGGGCACAAAAATCATGGTATTTGGATTTTTGTAGAGAGAGTTATGATTAAAAGAATCCAGCTTGTTCGTAAAGGAACATTAGAAAGAAAATGATATAAACATTGCACTTAAGGACTGCATACATATTCTCTCTATTTGTTATCAGTGGCCGATGTTCATATGCATGTCTAATAGTCTCTTAGAGTGATTGTCAATACCTAAATATTTTTGGGATGTTGAGGCAATAGCTCGTTGGAGTGTTCTGTAAGTTAGCCTAGATGTTCCTCGGTATGGTTGATTTATTTTGGTTAAATGTTAGTTATTGAATTGTTTCTTATATGATTGTTACAATTTCAGACATTGTTGATCTGATGAGTTTGATATTCAGGACTACATATGGAAGTGTTTTCGATTTTATTATCAATTTTTGACTACTTGAATTATTATCAAATGTTTATTTGAATTGAATTGATAAATAAAATAATATGAATGTTTTGTTATACATCTTTACTAAGATCATTAAAGAGAAAAGTAGAGCTTCCTTGAAATGCTTTCACATAGGTTAAATGTGGGATAGTTTTGAAATTTAGGTCAAACTCTAGCAATTTGTTGATTAAAATGCCCCTGTGCTGTATGATATTATGTGTGAGGTGGAAAAATCTTTCTGAATTGTTTGCTAACATATAATGTATGTAGAGTATATCACAAATATCCTCTGATGTTTTCAGGAATATGCTTTATGGGTGTGGTATGTTACACTTTTGTCCATTGATTGAGGTAAGTCGTTGAATATTTATTTTTTGGTTTATTTTTTTCTTCAAATTTTAGTGTTTTAAGTTGTGCTGTTATACAGGTTTAGCATGGTTTTTTTAGTTGTTTGCATTTGTTTTGATTTTCTATAGTTGGAATTTATTATGGATGACTTAATGTTAGTGAAGAAAGGAAAAAGACACGAGTTTCTTAGTTAGTTTAGGATGAATTTCTCATGTCTGTAAAGTATTCAATGAAAGTTCTATTATGATTGTGATAAATTGTTGCATATGTTCTACTTGTATAATTGGTATATATCACATGCTTCTGTTGACATTATACCGATAATTTATTGTAAGAAGTTTAAGTGTTAATGCTAAGTTTTTGAATGCATAAGAGAGTTTGTTTATAGTGAAATATAGTGAAAAGAGAATAAGGGTTAAAGAACAATCAATAAAAATTCATTTATATGTTTTAAATTAAAATTTTGTAAGTTATACTTGATGTTTAAAATATAATACTTATAACTGAACACTTTGAAATAAATAATCCTTTGCTTCTTCTCATGTCAAAGCTTATATTAGTGTTTCATCTATAGTTGGTCTTATATAGAATTAACTGGTTATGTGATATGCGACTGCTATAGCTATTACTTAAAACTACTTTAGGAGTTGATATTCATTTATCATTGTGGTTTTCATATCTTACAATGTTATATTTTTTCCTTTTCAATAACTTTATTTTATTAAGGGGGCCAATAGTTAAAAATGTATCTTTTTGTTTTCTTTTTATTATTTAAGCAAACTAACACATATATGTTAAATACTAGGATCCATTAGCTTATTAAATCTTAGGGAGGTTTTTAGCTAGGACATAGTTTGAAAGCATTTGAAAGTGTTTTGAAAGTCATTATACATCGGTTATTGATCAAGGACAAGTTAATGTTAGGAAAATGTTAATGATTTAGCAAAATAGATTACAAATTGAAGACTTATGATAATGATCTCTTACTTATGTTTTCTTATTTTCTACTTGCTTTTTCTGTTTATTTATGAAATAATTGGGTTGATAATTTTGGTAGGATGGACTTTGTCATTTCATATATTAGATTCATGAATCTTTTGGTTTAAAGAATTACTAGCTTTCTTGAGATTTATCCATCTTTTATAATTGATTAAATTGAAGGAGAAAAAGTGAAAGTGTTAGGCCCGAGTCCCGATTCCCTATCCTGAGGTGGCCCCTCGGGGGCGCCGGGTGGGGGCGCACGAAGGAAAAATTGAAAGCGTGTGAAATAACAAGAAACAGCAACGGGAAAGAGGAGGCCTTGCCGCGGCGAGCGCCCTAACTTTTGGACCCGTCCCCAACATCTAAGTGAAATCATACAACACATATACATTCTCATACATACACAATCATTTTAACCATGATTCAAACACACCCAAAAATAAGGGAACTTCTTGTCATAACAATCCGAAGAAATTGAACAAGCATTCTCAATATAGCACAATACATAACAAATCTTAAATCCAAAATACATGAGAGTGCTCAATGATGATATGCTTGGAAGGCTAACCAAAAGTACTAACTTAATACAAAAGCTTCTAACTATCTTGGAGTTTCCGATGCCTTGTAAGGGTCAACGATCGTCTCGTTCTGCACCTGAGGAGTGGGAGATAATAGGGTGAGCTGCGAAGCTCGGTGGCTTCTACATTTATAGCCATTGGCAACGAGCCACACAATCAAACATATACATATATATACACAAGCATATGGCGAGACATCATTTAACAATTTATTTACAAACTCATAGTCATCAAAATATCATCACAAAAATATGCCATGTTATCTTTGCATCGCACATAACAATTAATGATGCATTCTTCTTAACAAATCAATGATGAGATGCACAACAAATGGCTCGAGAGTTCCGTGGAACGATATGGATAAACCGAAGTTTATACCATGAACTATACGAGTCCGATTTCTCAGGAACTCGTGGCCTCAAGCGGACAGCCGGGAGAAGGCTATACGTCGACGTGCACGTGACTAACGATACGTTCCTCTCTCACCCAAACAATGCACATAATCGTTGTTTCATGCTCAATTGATTGTATCAAAAGCTTTCATACTATTTATGATCATCATGTTTTTTCATCTTTTCATTCATACAGAAATGCCATAATGCTTTTCAAGCAGTACTGTTGGACCCCGAATTTTTTTATGATGTCATTAAGCCTGAATAGTGTTAAGTATGTGATTATGCTTTAGTTTAATTTAGATTGAGAGTGTTTGTGGCTAATTGAGAATTAATCGAGTTTAATGTGGTTTTGATG
Source organism: Erythroxylum novogranatense (assembly GCA_029891385.1). Lineage (NCBI taxonomy): Eukaryota > Viridiplantae > Streptophyta > Magnoliopsida > Malpighiales > Erythroxylaceae > Erythroxylum > Erythroxylum novogranatense. Next base: position 77,175,246 of record CM057234.1, read on the forward strand.
AGAATTATAGGGTAAATATGTTTGAGGGCATTTTGGGAAGATTGCTTGAGGTGGTGTGATGTAAGCTTGTCAAGAAGGGGTGGTTTGTTCTTTTCCTTCCCTTGAGACTTAAAAGACTTAGAAGAAATTAAAAAGAAAGGAAAAGATGAGGAAAGAAAGAAAAGAGAAGAAGAAAAGAAGGAGAAGCCGTCGGTGGAAGAGAAAGAGAAGAGAAGAGAAGAGAGATTGCGATCGTTGAGGATTTCTGACAGTTTGAAACCATTTCTGGGTAAATTGTGCTTTGTTTAAAATTGTTATGGTTAGATTTAAACCTAGAGAATGTTGAATGTGTGAGAATCGAAGGATTAGGGTTTTTAGGGCAAAAAAATGGTTAGATTTCTTGGGTTGATGTGTTTATGACTGGTTTTGAGTTGTTGGGTTAGAAATATAGTTTGAGACATGATCTAAGGCTTAGGTGTGTTGCATTTGAGTTTAGGAAAGGATTGAAGTCAGAAAATGCAGAAATTTGGGGTTCGGAGTTGCCCCTCCGACCCGCACGTCGCGACGTGTTTCATGAAAGCACTTGTGACATGCGACATGTATGGCGATGCACAAAGACGTGCACGCCATGGCAAGACAACGCGATGTATGCGTCATGTCATGCAGGCGCTGTACCACGGCAAGGCGAGAGGTGAGCACACCGCGACGCACACATGTGTGCACACCGCAGCGAGCCTAGCCTTTACCGCGGCGAGCCAGGCCGTTGCCGCAGCGAGCCGCCCAGTTCTTCCGAAAGATGGTTTTTGATATATTTTTGGGCATATCTTTTGGTGTAGATGTCCAAATGAGGTGATTTTGGATTCATTGTGAACTAGAGATAAAGGACTACAAGTTGTATGAAGAAGGAAAGTTCGGAATTTGCCTCGAAGGGTTCAAAATTTTAGGAGGAAGTCGAATGTAGACTTTTAGTGCTTTATTTTGGATTTCCAAGCTTTGAATATTTTCTGTGGATACTGACAGAATGGAAACTTGGTTGTTTTACGAAACCAAGCTGACCCGATTCCATCGCAAGAGGAAGGACATCAGTGAGTCAGAGACTCGAGTGATTTTAGGTGGGTAATGTACTTATAGTTATTGTGTGATTAGGCAATTTCTTGCCTATGTATGAATATATGTTATATGTTATGTATGTTTCAACATGATCATTTGAATGATTTTGATTTCATCTACTTTGAAAGAATCATGGGAATTGATAGCACTAAGTTTTGATTATGAGCATGTTATGCCTCGACTTCGGTCATGGCATTTTGACTAAATGCAAAGTATGGAAGCATCCATATGATAAAATGATTATGAGCATGATTATGTGCTTTTGTTTGGGCGAGAGTGGAACCATTTCGTTCGTCACGTGCACGTAGACAAGAGCCTTCTCCCAGCTGCCCGCTTGTGGCATATGAGCTCCGAATGGACTCATTTTGTTCAGGGTGTAAACTTCGGTTTCTCCCTTTTGTTTTCATGGAACCCTCGAGCCATGTGATGTGCATTGCATTTGAACTATTTGTTATGAAGCATGTTTTGTGAGTCGAATTAATTATGTTGAATGCATAAATTGCTTGATTAGCATGTGAGTGCCTGAATTGATGCCTGTATATATATAAAATATATACGTACATATGCCTGATTTTGTGCTAGTTACCGATGGCTATAATTATATTAGCCACTGAGCTGTGTAGCTCAACCCATTACTTTCCCTCCTCAGGTGTAGAACAGGATGATCTTTGATCTTGCAAGGCATCGGAAACTTCAAGGTAGTTAGGAGCTTTCTATTAAGTTTGTATTTTGGTTGGCCCTCCGAGCATTTCATCATGGAGCATATTTCATGTATTGTGGATTGAAACTTTATTATGTAATGTGTATTGTTCAAAATACATGTTTAATTTATTAACTTGATGGCTTATGTAATCGTGATGATTAATTCATGGTTAGAATGCATGCATAGGTGATCGATTGTATGAGAATGTATGCGTATGAATCGAACTATGTATAAATGTTGGGATCGGGTCCGCTATGTTTGGTCGCTTGACGCCGGTGCAACCTGAGGGGCCGCCCCCGGGAATAGTGATCCGGGACCCGGGCCCAACATGTTTGGTATCAAAGCAACTAGGTTCAGTGTCCTCGGCTTAGACTGCATACTAGGATGAATTGTTTGCTATATGATTAATTTTTGCATTGATTAAGTGAGATGCATATCATGCATACATGTAGGTTAACCTGTAGCTAATCCTTAGTGTTTCCCTTTGAAGGAGTACGATGCCAGCTCGTAGAAGGACACGAGGAGCTTTGCAAGGATTCATTGCACCTGACTCTCCGACGGGGGAGGAGAGGACTGATGAGTCAGTAGCCCCAGGAAATGCTGAGGCTTCTATAGGGCTAGGTAGTGAGCCCATGCTGTCGCAGTCTCAGGAGTCGCCGGTTCCGTAGGAGCCAGTGCCTCCACTAGATCCGAGGTTGTTCCAGGCCTTCACCCAAGTATTTGTTCAAAGCATGGGTCGATGCCACGCCTTTCCGCTTGAATTTCCCAGCCTCGTAAGGGCGCATAATTTGATAGATTGAGAAAGTATGGGGCAGTTGATTTCTTTGGGACATCAGATCTAGAGGAAGCCGAGACATGGCTGAGAAAGACTGAGAGAGTGCTGGGTCAGATGGATTGTGAGGATGACGAGAGAGTCATCTATGCTGCAAGTTTGCTTCAGGGAGATGCTCTACATTGGTGGGAGACCGTGCCAGGTAGTCAGATGAGACCTGTAACATCCCACCCTCAATTGAAAGGGTAGAATAGTAAATTGGCATAGGATGTGCTAGATTGGGATTTTATGGGACTGCTCATGCATAATAGGATTGCTGCATAGTCATAATTGTGCACATGAATTTACTGTACATGCATACATGACATTTCCGATTTTCGTGCCTAAAACAATTTTATTGGGATTAGCGTGATTTTCGGGTTTGGAAAATTATTCTGAGTGCGCCATAAATTGTTTTCTATTTTAAGGGATTTTCGAATTTTTTGAATTTTTCGGTTCTTGCTCAACCGTAAAAATTCCAATCGATCGATCGAGTGACTTTCTCTGTACTAAAAAGGACTGCCTAATGACATGAGATTGAAGTGAATCACACGTTAATACAGCACTTAGAAATACAGTAGAATGCACGAGAAGGGGGGTTGAATTGTGTATTCCCCTTTTTTAATATCTTTTTCAGAATTACTTGTTAGAAATAAAATTCTTTACAGAATCTTTATTAATCCTGATTGATCAAACTTTTCAATGCTAAGTATAAGAATCGTAAGTAATGATCAACTTTGAGGCAAGATAAAGATAAAGAGTAAGAGTAGTAGACACGCGGATTTATCCTGGTTCACCCCAAACCATGGGCTACGTCCAGTCCTCAGAGTTTCTTATGAGATTTCACTATCTCTTCAAGCATTACAGTATTCTTTCACGAGCCTCTTCAGGTCTCTACAACCAGTATTCTTTCACACTTAGCCTCTGCAGGCTATCTGTACAACTTTTCTTCTCAGAAAAATATTTGAACACTTTGTTATAGTAAGATAGCACTCAGCTATTTCGCACTTGATCGCTTTTTTCACTTTGTGTAATTTTTTAAACATCAGCAACACCTTCAGTTTTCGACTTCGACTTGTATTTATGCCTTCGTCTCTAACTGCTTCTTTGATTCTTGATTCTTGAATCTTTAATCTTTAAAGAAACGGTTAATCAGTTGAGTTCTGTAACTAACTCGAACTGACTCTTGCGTCTATTTCTTTTCTGCGTCTACTTTGCTTTTGCGTCTGTGTCTGCTTTGCTTTTGCAACTTCGTCTGTGTTTGACTTTTATCAACTTCATACGTGTCTTCGCCTGCTCACGAATTCGCCTCGTAAGGTTCGACTTTTATCAACTTCGCATGTTTGACTTTTATCAACTTCATCGTGTCTTCGCCCTGCTCACGAATTCGCCTGTGTCTGACTTTTATCAACTTCATCTGTGTTTGACTTTTATCAACTTCGCTCGTGTCTTCGCCTGCTCACGAATTGCCTGCGTGTCGACTATTTTCTTACGATTTAAATGCATCTCGGACTTCGCCTCGTAACGCCTATGCGTTCGAGTTCGTCTGTGTCTATTTTGTTTATCTTGTATATGATCTCTCTTTGTTATACATCAAAATCATTTTTATGTAAAGTCATTCTGACTTAACAATCTCCCCCTTTTTGAATATAACAAATTACATACAAGAAAAGAAAAGAAAACAAAAATTTACAGATGTTGCAAAAAAAAACTTATCTTCTTCCTTTCTTCGTCTGTTGTGGTCACACCTTCTTCATCTAAACATCCTCTCCTCTTCTGTTGATTATCTTCTTTTCCTGCTCTCCCCCTATTTGTTATAATAAAAAATGATTTAACGATTTCGCACTTTAGCGAGCTCGCTATCATCTTTCTCAGATCATTCACCGTCTCCTTCATGTCATTGAGTTCACCACGTAATCTATTGACTTCATCTGGTGGATCAACTGACGAAGAGGCTTGATCTGCTTCTGCTGATGGAGGAGCAAAAGGAATTGAAGTAGTGTAGGCATCAGAGGATGGAGTGTAGTCTTCATTGATCTCAAAAGTCGGTGGACGAATAAACGTTTCAGCTTCAGGAAGATCTAAATCAAACGGAACTGGCAGCATCAGCAACTGTCTTCCATGCAAGGGTAAGGCTTGTGCTTCTATAGACAGTGTACTAGTCAAAGACCTAATACGAAGAACTATCTGAATGAGGAACTCTGTAAATGTTCCTGTTCTTATATTTCCCCCCACTGGACAGTGTTCCCTCCGATTAGTGTAGCTGCAGCTCGCTTGATCTGGATTCGTGCGAGTGCATGCATGCTTCATCAATTTTTGCACTTCTTCGCAATTTGATCTGCGGACAGATCATCACTAGCATCATCTTCAGGATACAACTTTGCTTTTCCCTTTGTGAAATCTTTTGGAAATCTTGGTTGTATGTCTGGTGCAACCATGATTTCTGTGTTCTTTGTGACTGGGAAAATGGTACATGGATGGCGTGGATGATTTGTAGGATATGGCATCAGAGCAAAGAAATCCCAAGGAGTCATAGAAGATCCTTTCGCCTTCTTTGAGTAATCGCCATGTGTTGTGATTAATCACCATAGGTTCCACTATAGCCACTATTTTCTTCATCGTTGAACACCAATTGCAATAGCAATCCTTTATCGCAACAACTTCCACCATTTTGATTTTCAGCTTCGCTTCTCATAAATCTATGGTAGTTGTGTACCTTCGCACTGGTCTAACATCCGAGTCTCAAATCTTTGCTGTTTTTTGATGTTCTGCAGAGACGCCACCGAATTGGACTTCCATCTTCCGCTCCTTCTTTAGACCAAAAGGTGTTTCAGTGTTGGTTCCTCTACTAGCTCCTTTTCTTGATCATTAGGTGTTTCCTTAACCGTGTTTTCTTTAACTGGTTCTTCTTGTTGAACCACAGGGGTTTCGAATCAGATCTTCGCTCGACTTCTGCTTTCTACTTGAACAAAGATCGATGATGTCTTTCGTTGACTAACGTCCTCGTTAGCTTGAGATGTTCTTCTTCGACTAACCTTCTTAGTCTTTTCCTCTCGCTTGCTTAGTTTCACTGATTTCTTTGCAGGAGATTTTCTTTTATCAGATTTTTTTTTTCTCTTCCTCTCAGTCTCTTTGGATTTTCTGGCCGTATCCTCTTCCAGAATAGAGACTAAGGATCTTGTGGTTTTGGGTGCACAAGATTTAGAAGTTTCTTCTTGCCTTTGTTCTCTGACAATCTTTTTTTCTTGTTGCCTCAGAGTCCTGATTCTCGGAGATCTCTTGGCTTTCTTCACAACCTCGTTCAAGAGACTTTCTCCTTGTCTCTTTGGCGCACTTTGCTTTGCCCTCTGAGATTGGCTTTCTCCTAAAAGAGGACTCACCATTTTCATGAGAGGTCTCCCTAGCACTCTCCTTAGTTCGGCAGTAGGCGATTTGATACTTACTGGCGATTGAGAACTTGAGACAGGAGTCTTCTTCAATACGCGCTCCCCCTTAGTTCTTGGCTTCCTTGAAGAGTCGGCTTGGTCTCTTTCTACTATGTTCAGACCCATTCGTCGAATCGTATGTGCATCGATTTTGCTCTTCACAGAACAGTTAAATCGATACCGCAGTGCATTTAACGAATCGATTCCATAAAGATGCTCGTCAAAATCATACCATAAGGATAACTTGTAGTTTCCTTTAACCCTTAACCATATAGTGAAAGACTAAGAATGGTAGATCTATGGGATTTCTATTCGTAAGAAAGAACAGTAATCGCTCATCTAGAGTAGTCACCAAATGCCTTGAACCAACTCGGGAAGAATGCAATTAAACAGATTGCATGAAGAACCCGAGCCTTTGGAATCGATTTGATGTCTTCCTCTCCTCGAATCATTTGTGCCATAGAGCCGTCTCTTGACATCTTCTTCTTTCATTCCAACCGAGGACATCCATCCAAAGCCTTGGTAGACAGTTTCTTACCAACCGATGGGCAATCAGTCACCTTCCTTATTAAATCCTTTGTGACAAGAACAGATATCCTTTCCACAGAGGATACAATAGTGTCTTCTATCAGATGAGCATTCTTCCAAAACTCATATACCTCATCTGTATAGACAAGTTCTCGTATCTGAAAGAAGTTCTTCCAGCCAGCTCTTGTGATCTCTGGTTCTACATCCATGCCGTCACTCCTTTGTGACTCAAAGTCCACAAGTCTTCCATAAACCATGGCTGCTTCCATTGTATAGAGCGAAAAATTATCTTCTGGAGAACTTTTTGAGTGAGAAGATTTTGAGAGAATTGGTAAAGTAGAAATGAACCGTCGGGAGATGATGAAAAGATCGCTATAATCTCATCTTCATCTACTTATAGGTTATGGACTGATGGGTTCTTGAATCATTAAGAACCTCGAGTTTATCGATTTTCCTCCAAAATCCTCTTTGTGAGAAAAGTTACCATTTGTAACTCTCAGATATAACGCCGTTAGTTTCTCACGTTATTTTAGCCTTGACCGCTCATTTAGCATCACCATGTTAAGATCAAGGTCTTATCTTCGAAAAAGTTCTTCACTTAGTGGTTTAGTGAAGATATCGCCCATGAAGTTCTGTTTCAACAAACCGTAGAATCACTACTTTCCTCTAAACATAATCTCTCAGGAAATGATGTCTGACTTCTATATGCTTCACTCTGGAATGCTGAATTGGATTCTTTGATAGATTTATCGCACTGGTGTTGTCGCAACAAATTGGAATCTCCTCCTCTTTGACTGAATAGTCTTCAAGCTGGTATTTGATCCACAGCTGCTCGTGAGCAAAGAATCATGATGCATATATATTCTCGCTTCAGCGATTGATAGGCAATTGAGCTTTGTCTCTTGCTTGACCAGAAGACAAGATTTCCTCCAAGAAAGTGACATCCTCCACTTGTGCTCTTCCTTTCAATTCTATCTCCAGCATAGTCCGCATCGCAATATCCAATTAACCTGAAATCTTTACCTTTCTTAAACATGAAGCAAAGATCAGTAGTACCTGCGAGATATCTCAAAATTCTTTTAACAGCAATAAGATGAGAATCTCTAGGATCGACTTGAAATCTTGCACATAAGCATACACTGAACAAATATCAGGTCTACTTGCTGTAAGATACAGTAAAGAACTGATCATCCCTCTATATAGGGTTTGATCCACCTTCTTACCAAGTTCATCTGTCGATAAAAGATTTGAAGGATGCATCGGAGTTGCCATAGGCTTCACATTATTCATGTCAAACTTATTCAGCAATTCTTTCACATACTTTTGTTGATGAATGAAGATCTTTTCTTCTGTTTACTTAACTTGCAACCCAAGAAAGAACTTTAATTCACGCATCATACTCATTTCAAATTCTCTTTTCATTAGACTCTCAAACTTCAAGCACAACTTTTTTGAAGTAGCACCAAATATGATATCATCAACGAATCAGATTAAGATAAAATCATTTTGAAAACCCGTCCTAAAGAGCGTTTTATCAACTTGACCTCTACTGAAACCATTTTCTATCAAGAAGGTACTCAGACGATCATACCAAGCTCTAGGAGCTTGCTTCAGGCCGTATAAGGCTTTGTGAATTCTATAGACATAATCTGGGTTTTTAACATCTTCGAAGCCAGGTGGTTGTTTTACATACACTTCTTCGTCTATAAAGCCATTTAGAAAAGCACTCTTTACGTCCATCTGAAACAACTTTATATCATGACAGATTGCATATGCTAACAAAATCCTTATAGCTTCAAGTCTCGCTACTGGAGCATATGTTTCATCAGTAGTCTATTCCTTGCCGATTGTAGCCTTGTGCTACTAATCCGCCTGTTACAACTCACTCTTCCTGATTCTTCTAACTTATTCTTAAAAACCCATCTGGTTCCTATAATGGATTTCTTAGGAGGTTTTGGAACTAAGGACCAGACGTTATTCCTCGTGAATTGATTTAGCTCTTCTTGCATGGCTAACACCCAAGCTTCGTCTTGAAGAACTTCCTCAACCTTCTTAGGCTCTACTTCAGAGATAAAAGCTACATTAGCTTCTCGTCTGAATCTGGACCTAGTCCTAACTGCTTCTGAGGTTTCACCGATAATTAACTCTTCTGGACGAGAACTTTTGTACCTCCAATCTCGTCTTAGTTCTATAGTTTCTGGAATATCTTCAGTTTTGTTCTCATGAGTGTCTGATGAGGGAGTTTTTGAGGTATCATCTAAGTTCTTTGAAGGACCTTCATTCTCCATGTCATCTTACTTATGGGGTTGAGAACTATCATCAAACTTGACATGGATCGTCTCTTCAACAGTCTTTGAAATCAAGTTGTAAACTCGAAAAGCCTTAGACGATGATGAATAGCCTAGAAAAATTCCTGGATAGGTCTTCGAATCGAATTTATCCAACAACTCTTTCGTATTCAGAATGGAACATTTGCACCCAAATGGATGAAAGTACGATATGCTTGGTCTTCTTCCATTCCATAACTCATAAGGAGTCTTCTTCAACATAGGTCGCAACAAGATCTTGTTCTGAATATAACATGCTGTATTCACAGCTTCTGCCCAGAAATACTTAGAAAGATTCATCTCACATAGCATGGTCCTTGCCATTTCTTGAATCGTCCTATTCTTTCTTTCAACAACTCCATTTTGTTGAGGAGTTCTAGGGGCTGAGAAGTTGTGGGAAATTCCATTCTCTTCACAGAATATTCTAAACTTCTCATTTTCAAACTCTCCACCATGATCACTCCGGATACTAGTAATGGACATTCCTTTTTCATTCTGTAACTTTCTAGATAGAGTTCTAAAGCACTTAAAAGACTCGTCTTTGTGTGATAGGAATAATATCCAACAAAATCGAGTAAAGTCATCAACAATGACAAGTCCATATTTTTTTCTGCCAAGACTTAATGTCCTTGTAGGAACAAACAAATCCATATGTAATAGTTCTAAAGGTCTTGATGAGGTTACAAAATTTTTAGAAGAAAAAGAGGTTTTAACTTGTTTTCCTTTCAAGCAATTTTCATAGAAAAGTTCTTTGTCAAAACTTATTTTTGGCAAACCTCTTACTAAATCATGTTTTACTAATTTTGAAATATGTTTCAAAGAGACATGTCCTAGCTTTTTATGCCAGATTAGTCTTTCTTCTTCAGAAGATAGAAAACATGAAATATTTTGATTTTGAAAATCTTCTAAATTGATTTTGTAAAGGTTGTTTCTTCTCTTGGTAGAGAAAAGTATAAACCCATCTTTGTTTCTGACTTCGCAAAGATTTTGATTGAATGTAACTGTGAAACCAGAATCACACAACTGACTCACACTAATCAAGTTATGCTTTAGACTATCAACAAGCAGTACATTATTTATGCATGCAAAGGAATCTTTACCTATTTTCCGATTCCAATAATTTTGCCTCGCTGGTTGTCTCCAAAGTTCTTGATCCTCCTTCTTATAATCAAGATCTAGGAACATAGACCTTCTTCCCGTCATGTGTCGCGAGCATCCTTGTCTAAATACCAATGGTGCTTGCCGTATCTTCCAAGGAAGGATATCTGCAGGAGAAACTATTTTATTTCTTGGTACCCAAATTTTCTTGGGTCCTTTATGGTTAGTAGTATGCTTAGGATATGATCTATAATGCATATTACTCAGGCGTTGATTAAAATGTGTTATCCTATATCTTTCTTTTTGAATGACAGATTTGCTACTAGACTGAGTATTGTTTCTAGTAAACCCTAATCCAATCTTATCACTCGGATGTCTACATTTTCCAAGCATTTCAGTCATTTTCTTTGTACTTTCTGTGAAAGTAGCTAAATCAGTTGATAAATTCTTAATCCTTAGCTTAAGCTGATTAATTTCTTCTGATCTGTCTACAATCTTTCTTTTATCTTCTAATTATTTCTTTAAACAACTATTTTCTCTCTATTATCTCAAGATGTTTAATATTTTCTACATACTTTTCTTTAACGACTTGTATCGCTTCGAATAGCATGAGAATCTTCTAACAATTCGAATAAGCATCATGCAAATTATCATAACTGATTTTACCTCCTCATCACTATCTTCCTCACCATTAGGCAAATATTTGCTTATTTCAAGACTCGGAGCTCAGACGATTCAGATGAATCTAGGTCCTCCCATGTTGCCATCATGCTTTTCTTGCCTTCTCTACTCTTCTTGGGTTTCTTCTTGAGAGTAGGGCATTCGGACTTCAGTAGTGTCCAGGCTGGTTGCACTCAGTAGCAAATGATAGAAGACTCTCCGCTTAGCTTCATCTTTTCATTCTTTCCAATGTCCGTTACCTCTGGGCTTCTTCTTCCACATACGTCTTATCTTTCTAGAAATGAAAGATAATTCGTCATCTTCATCAATTGACTCTGATTCTGATTGATTTGAGTTATCATCCTTTGATTCTTCAATCTTCAATGCTTTCGATGACTTCCTCCTTCTCTCGAGTCTTATGATTCTTCCGTCCGCCTTGATGCTATTGACTTGTCTCGCTTGGGCTTGTCTTGACGTTGAGTTCTACTTCATGAATCTTCAAGGATCCCAAAGAACTCATCTAGCTTCAACACGCCAAGTCTTTGGCTTCAGACCGCAAAGATAACTTTAGGTCTCCATCTCTTAGGAAGACTTCTTAGGATCTTTCGAACATGGTCTTGATTATTGTATGTCCTTCCAAGAGCTTTTAATCCATTGACAATTGTTTGAAATCTTCCAAACATTTGATCAATAGATTCTTCATCTTCCATCATGAAAAGTTCATATTGATGTACAAGAATACTTATCTTGGATTCCTTAACTTGACTTGTGCCTTCATGAGCAATTGACAATGTGTCCCACATCTCTTTTGCAGTGTCGCAACCATGCACTTTGTCGTACTCGCTTCTGCTTAGGGCACACGTTAAGAAAAATTTTGCCTTTGAATTCAGTTGTATTCTTGCTTTCTGATTAGCCGTCCATCTGTTTCGTGGAATAGAACTGCCTTCTTCATCTACAGGTATATAGGGTCCGTTCTCTATTACGTCCCAAAGATCTACATGTGTAGATTCGATGAATAACCGCATCCTATCTTTCCAGTAATGATAGTCTTCTCGTTGAATCTTCGGAGGTCTAGTGATCGAGGCACCTTCAACGATGTATACATGTGACTCGCCATTATCTTTAATCCACACTTTGCCAAAGTGATTCTTGGATACTAGGCTCGATACCAATCAAGTGAATCACACGTTAATACAGCACTTAGAAATACAGTAGAATGCACGAGAAGGGGGGGTTGAATTGTGTATTCCCCTTTTTTTAATATCTTTTTTAGAATTACTTGTTAGAAATAAAATTCTTTACAGAATCTTTATTAATCCTGATTGATCAAACTTTTCAATGCTAAGTATATGAATCGTAAGTAATGATCAAATTTGAGGCAAGATAAAGATAAAGAGTAAGAGTAGTAGACACGCGGATTTATCCTGGTTCACCCCAAACCGTGGGCTACGTCCAGTCCTCAGAGTTTCTTCTGAGATTTCACTATCTCTTCAAGCGCCATAAAGATTCTTTCACGAGCCTCTTCAGTCTCTACAACCAAGATTCTTTCACACTTAGCCTCTGCAGGCTATCTGCACAACTTTTCTTCTCAGAAAAATATTTGAACACTTTGTTACAGTAAGATAGCCCTCAGCTATTTCGCACTTGATCGTTTTTTTCACTTTGTGTAATTTTTTAAACATCAGTAGCATCTTCAGTTTTCGACTTCGACTTGTATTTATAGCCTTCGTCTCTAACTGCTTCTTTGATTCTTGATTCTTGAATCTTTAATCTTTAAAGAAACGGTTAATCAGTTGAGTTCTGTAACTAACTCGAACTGACTATTGCGTCTGTTTCTTTTCTGCGTCTGCGTCTGCTTTGCGTCTGCGTCTGCGTCTGCGTCTGCTTTGCTTTTGCAACTTCGTCTGTGTTTGAATTTTATCAACTTCATCTATGTCTTCGTCTGTCTACGAATTCGTCTGTGTCTGACTTTTATCAACTTCGTCTGTGTTTGACTTTTATCAACTTCATCTGTGTCTTCGTCTGTCTACGAATTCGTCTGTGTCTGACTTTTATCAACTTCGTCTATGTTTGACTTTTATCAACTTCGTTTGTGTCTTCGATACATCACGAATTAAATCGTGTTCCGACTGCTTTCTTGCAACTTCAATCTCATCTCGGACTTCGCCTCGTATACGTCATAATACGGTTTAAATGCGTAGGTTCATTTTGTTTATCTTGTATATGATCTCTCTTTGTTATACATCAAAATCATTTTTATGTAGAGTCATTCTGACTTAACAGAGATTATTGGATAAATGATGTTAGGGAATTGTTTTAGAGCCATGATTAGAGATTAATTGGGATTGGTGCTTAATTAACTAGGATTACTTGAAAATTGAATTTGTCTCATTTAAAGCCAAGTGTCCCTCTACATTTATTAATTTTGTCCTTGCATATTCATCACCTACGACACTCTTCATGTTTGAAGTCAACAAATTACTTTTAAAAGATCAATTATGCTTGAGTTCTCTTGTCATTTACGGCTCTTCCTTTAACCAATACAAAAGTGAAAGTTGGTTTATTTCTCCTCTCATCCTCTCATCCGAAACTTGCCATTTCTTCTCCTTCGACTATTTCTTTTTTTCTCCCATATAAGTTCCACTTGTTAGTTGCTTGCTTGCCTCCCTTTCTTCTCAACCAAGCCTTGAGAAGATGATGATATGCATGTATAGTGGAGAGAGCCGTGGGTGAGGTATCAAGGTAGGAAGTGTGGAGAGGTTTAAAGACTTGGAGAATTGATAGCTTGTAACTTGTTTAAGGTGAGAATTGATGTTTTTTTTTATTCTTTTGGTAGTTAGAAGCATTCATGGAGATCCTTTAAGCATTTATTTGATCATGAAAGTGGTAGGTTTGCATGGGTTTAATGCATGCTTGTGTGAGGGAAGTGGATAGAGTAGTTAAAGAATGTGAAAGTAATGTTGTTAATGATGTTTATGATGTTTAATGAATGGAAATGAAATATGGAAGTTGTGTATGTGGGTGCTGCCAACTTTTGTGTAATTATATAAGTAAATGTTGTGATGATTTTGTGGTTGAATTAGAGGTGTAAATGGATGCTTGGTGATGTGTTATTGATATTAGAAGTGATAGGAGTTAGGTTGAAGTTGAAAGCTGGAAAGTGCATTTTGACCCTATTGCAATGTTTTGATCATAACTAATTGTGTAGGTGATCAAATGAGGTGAGGTTTGTGCCCAATTAAACTTCGGGATGTTGGTTACATTTTTGTGTGAAATAGGTGTTGTCCAATTTTAGCTTTAAGAGGTTGAAATATGGCTTGGAAAGTTACTGCTATTGACTAGAATGAATAGTACCCGAAACCATAACCTAGAGTTTTGCTAATTTTTCGAAATTAATTGAGAAGGAATTAGAACAAAGGGACTAAATGAAAGTTGAAGCCTATTAAGTTATCTTTCCAATGCCACTGATTTTGCAATTTTTTGATATGTATAGTAGGAGTTATGGACGATGACTATTGACTGTTTTCATGCATTGAATGAAACCTAGCTGGATTGGCAGATTTGCTGTACATTCTGATTTGGAGGAATTTTAGTAATTTTTGTGACTTGAATTGGTTCTAGGGATCTACTGAAGAGTTATAAATGACACATTGATCTTGAAAATGATATATGACATATAATTTTTGGTTGTCAGATTTGAGAGAAATGAATTTGCAAAAATTGAACCTGCATTAGGTTGTGAATTGCTGATCATGGCAGAAACTTGCATAACAGTTTTGAAATTGTTAGAGATCGAATTGGATGTTGAGTTCTGCATGAAAATTGAAGTTTGAGATCTTATCTTTTCAGGGATATAAGGTAGTGAATTTGGTGACATTTGTGCTAAGAGATATACTGTTGTGAAATGTGCTATTCAGATTGGGAAAATTCTGAGGGCTGATGCTTTGGTGAATTGTTTGACATAGTTAGCAAGTGAATCTGATTTTGGGTTGTTCATGAAAGTTGTAGATAACATTGTGATCTTACTGCCTTATTTATTTTGTAATTGTTGACTGAAGAATCAGAAGGTTAATGAATTTGCAATGTACTGCACTATTTTGATAGGTTTTGAGTAGGCAGTGGCTTTGACTGAATTTTTGACACCCTTATAGGTAAAATTGCTTGTTGGGTCTTCATGAAACTTGTAGAGGGTTCATTATCTTTCCAACAAGGTATAGTTTGCATTTTTCTGAAATGTGTAGAAAGAGATATGATAGGTTGAATTTCGGTTGGAAAACAGGAAAAAGAGAAGGAAATAAGGGCTATTAATTGTTGAATTTTGGTTTCTTTCGTGAGTAACTTTTCCGTCCGTCGTCCGATTGACTTGATTCTTGAGGCATCGGATTCAGTGAATATTTAATTTCATTTCTGAGAGATTCGGGATTTTTGGACGGGAAATTGACGTGGGTCCGGGTAAAGGTCTGTTTAATCACTGTTTTGTTTAATTGGGGACCTATAGAGGTCCGAATTGCGCACCGTCAGCGCCAATAGGTTTCTAATTTTTAGACGGATTTTTATGATGGAAAAAAATGGGATTAGGGCCGAGAATTCATGAACATGCATATTTCACCTACATGTGCATCGATCTTAGTTCGAATTAAATATTTAGTGACTCGCACTTCTATGATTCTTATAGAGGCCCAAGTGAGCGCCGTCGTTAACGGGTGGAAACTTCCGACATTAGCTCGAAGTAATAGGTGAGTAACCTAGGTGGTTACCTCAATCTACGTGTTTATGTGACTTATTTGTTTCTACGGGATTACTTGGATTACGTGATATTGACCGTAAATTATCGCTCATTGGGAATTCTAGATCGTTATGTAATCGTTCAATTGAACATGTGCACTCATGCATGATGAATAAACCGATAAAGAATAAATGTGAACCGAGTCGCCATCGATATTGATATCTGCGAGCTAGAGCTCAAGGAGATAATTCTCCTAGACGTGTTCATCGACCATCAACATCGCTAAAGCACTCGGTCACAATACTGTAATAAACTGGAAAAGAGTCACATGTGCATTGCATACTGGAATGAATAATTGACATGGTACCTGACTGTATCTATACTGTAATATGACTGTAACTTTGTTCTATTTACCGTGACTGTGTTGTATGCCTATTACTGTGATTGTATTAGCATTGTAATTGTATGATTACTGGATGCATACTGTATCATGCTTATGTGATGCATGAATTGGGAGAACCATCGATGATGGTTTCTCATTGAGTTCACAAACTCATCCAAAATTGCAATCTATTTTCGTGCTTAAGTGTGAGCAGATAGCTCCTCGGGACCTGTAGAGCCGTGCAATCGTGGATTGGCGTAGAGAGGCGATGGCTCAAAGGTCGGTCAGCTGGGCTTTCTTTTGGAGACTTATAGTTAGATATGTTCTTTGTACATTACTGTATGGTACGTAGTGTACAGTGTTTTGGAACATGAGCAGACTGAAAATACTGACAGTTTGTAAATTTCTGAATTTTGAGTGAATGAAATGAAATCCAGTTTGGTTTTAAAAAGTTGTCAATTTCTTCGTACTGCTTTATGATTGTGATGCCATGAGGAGTTTAGTGGTAGTTGTCAGTAGTGGTCTCTTATCGTAGGATATATACCGGAATGACCTACGGGCGTTCCAGTGGGTACTCTATGGTAAGGGGGCGCTACAAGACCCGTAGGGTTGTCATGGCAGAACTTCTTGGCTGTTTTTAAGAAGAAATATCTGTCAGAGGTTTACATTCAGCAGAAGCAGAGGGAGTTCCTTAATCTCACTCAGGGGGAGATGTCAGTGAGTGAGTATGAGCGTCGGTTCACGCAGTTGGCGAGGTATGCTTCAGATCTGATGTTGAGCGAGGCTGTTAGATGTCGCCGGTTTGAGTCGAGTCTGCACTTAGCTATCAGAGAGAAGGTGATAGTGCAGAACTTCTGCGACTTCCAGCAATTAGTTGAAGCAGCTTTGAGGGTGGAAAACATTGAAAATATCAAGAGTGTTGTGAACAAGAAGAGAAAGGGTAGAGAGCAGTTCAAGAGGGGAGGCAGCACTAGTACTCCTATGGTAGACAGGAGTGCTAGGAGTCTCCCAGTTCAGTCAGAGGAGAGGAGCAGTGGTGCGAGCCGACCTAGGCCGATGAGGACTTCTACTGTTTCTCACCAAGCTTCCACGGTGGGCGGCAGCAGAAGGGGAGATGGGGGCAGGTCATCCGTCCCTAAGTGTGAGCATTGCGGCAATTTCCATGATGGAGAGTGTTACCGATTGATGGGAGCATGTTTCAATTGTGGGCAGAAAGGACACAGGGCTAGAGAGTGTCCTCAGCCGTCCAGGAGAGAGGGATCTCAGATGCAATCTTCTAGGAGGCTAGAGACTGTGGGTCAAAGGACTGCAACAAAAGTGGGTAGTTCTGATACAGCCAAAAGAGTGGGTCTGCCGGGGAGACCGAGGGGACAGGCACCAGCTAGGGTGTTTGCTATGACTCGGGAGGACGCAGAGACCGCTCTTGATGTTGTGACTGGTATGATTCGACTCTTTTCTGATGATATGATTGCCTTGATTGATCCAGGTTCTACTCACTCGTTTGTTTCTTCGAGTAGACCTGTGTGTGATAGGATTGTGAGCCCTTTGGATACTTCGCTGATGGTGAGTACTCCAATCGGCCAGTACATTGTGATTAGTTAAGTATTTAGAGATTGTGAGATTTGTATTGGTGGAGAACTTCTAGTGGTGGATTTGATGCCACTGAAGATGGGAGGATTAGATGTGATTTTGGGTATCGATACATTAGAGAAGTACAATGCCCGTTTGGATTGTAAGCAGAGGACAGTGGAATTTGATTTGGGTGATGACAGAAGAGTGGTGTTTACTGGGGATAGAAAAGCAGGTTCACCCAGAATTGTTTCAGCATTGACAGCAGAGAAGATGATGAGGAGTTTTCTGGGTTTGGTAGGCTATTATCGGAGATTTGTGGAGGGATTCTCCATGATAGCCACTTCAATGACGAAGTTGTTGAGGAAAAATCAGAAATTTGTCTGGAGTGATGAGTGTCAGAGGAGCTTCGAGGAGCTCAAGCATAGATTGACTAGTGCTCCGATTTTGATTTTGCCATCGGGAGATGAGGGTTATACTGTGTATAGTGATGCTTCGAGGAAGGGTCTTGGTTGTGTTTTGATGCAGGAAGATAGGGTGATTGCTTATGCTTCGAGGCAGTTGAAGCCATATGAGTTGAAGTATTCGACGCATAATTTGGAGTTGGCAGCTGTGATCTTTGCTTTGAAGATTTGGAGGCATTATCTGTATGGAGTTCAGACGAGGATCTTTACCGATCATAAGAGTCTGAAGTATTTGCTGAGCCAAAAGGAACTGAATTTGAGGCAGAGAAGGTGGATTGAATTGCTCAAGGATTATGATTTGCTAACCGAGTATCATCCGGGCAAAGCCAATGTAGTGGCGAATGCCTTTTGTAGAAAGTCTTCGATTGCACATGTTCGGACGGTTTATCTTCCCTTATTGAAAGAGATGGCCAAGCTTAAGATAAGCTTGAAGCAGGAGGAGTCGGAGTGTCTTCTAGCTAATTTTCGAGTGAGACTGATTCTCAGGGAGAAGGTTAGGGAATTGCAGGCTCAAGATGCAGATTTGAGCAAGCTTCGAGATGAAATTCAGAATGGCAAGGTTTCTGAGATAGATGTGAAGGATGATGGGCTTATGACAGTGGGGAACAGGTTGTGTATTCCTGATGTGCAGGAGGTTAAGGACGAGATTATGGATGAGGCACACAATGCGCCTTACGCCATGCATCCCGGTAGCACCAGGATGTACAGAGACTTGAGAGAGCATTTTTGGTGGAAAGGCATGAAGAGGGATGTAGCGGAGTTTGTCAGTAAGTGTCTAGTGTGTCAGTAAGTCAAGGCTGAACACCAGGCACCTTCAGGCATGTTGAGGCCATTGTCCATCCCGGAATGGAAGTGGCAAAGAGTGACCATGGATTTTCTTATGGGTTTGCCTAAGACCAGTAGGAAGCATGATGTCATTTGGGTGATTGTGGATCGGTTGAGTAAGTCTGCTCACTTTTTGGCGATTAAGCAGACTGATTCTTTGCATGTGCTGGCAAAGAAGTATATCGATGAGATAGTGAGATTGCATGAGATTCCGGATTCGATTGTTTCTGATAGGGACCCGCGGTTTACTTCTAGGTTTTGGGGCAGTTTGCAGGAAGCCTTGGGGACTAAGCTGAATTTTAGTACGATGTTTCACCCTCAGACGGATGATCAATCTGAGAGGACCATTCAGACGCTTGAGGCGATGCTTAGAGCTTGTGTGATGGATTTTAGAGGAGCTTGGGATGAGCATTTGCCATTGGTCGAATTCGCTTATAATAATTCGTACCATTCGAGCATCCAGATGGCTCCATATGAGACATTGTATGGCAGGAGGTGTAGGACTCCAATCAGTTGATAAAGTCAATCTGATTAAGCAGCGACCTAAGGCAGCACAGGATAGGATGAAGAGTTATGTTGATGCTCACCGAAAGGAGATGGAGTATGAAGTCGGTGAGAAAGTGTTCCTTAAGACGTCTCCTTGGAAAGAAGTGTTGAGGTTCGGCAAGAAGGGTAAGTTGAGTCCGAGGTATGTGGGTCCTTATGAGATCCTTGAGAGGATTGGACCACTTGCCTACATATTGGCATTACCTCCATAATTGTCGCAGATCCATGATGTCTTCCATGTGTCTATGTTAAGGAGGTATAGATCGGATCCTTCTCATATCATTCAGACTAGTGAGGTTCAGTTGCGGGATGATCTGAGTTATGAAGAGCTTCCAGTGGAAATTTTGGATACCAAGGAAAAAGTCCTCAGGAATAAGACAGTTCAGTTAGTCAAAGTTCTGTGGGGGAATCCTTCGGTAGAGGAGGCTACATGGGAACCATTGGACGCTATGAAGGAGAAGTATCCGTATCTCTTCGATGACTCAAGTAATAATTTCGAGGAAGAAATTTCTTTTAAGAGGGGGAGAAATGTTGGACCCCGAATTTTTTTATGATGTCATTAAGCCTGAAAAGTGTTAAGTATGTGATTATGCTTTAGTTTAATTTAGATTGAGAGTGTTTGTGGCTAATTGAGAATTAATCGAGTTTAATGTGGTTTTGATGAGAATTATAGGGTAAATATGTTTGAGGGCATTTTGGGAAGATTGCTTGAGGTGGTGTGATATAAGCTTGTCAAGAAGGGGTGGTTTGGTCTTTTCCTTCCCTTGAGACTTAAAAGACTTAGAAGAAATTAGAAAGAAAGGAAAAGATGAGGAAAGAAAGAAAAGAGAAGAAGAAAAGAAGGAGAAGCCGTCGGTGGAAGAGAAAGAGAAGAGAAGAGAGATTGCGATCGTTGAGGATTTCCGATAGTTTGAAACCATTTCCGGGTAAGTTGTGCTTTGTTTAAAATTGTTATGGTTAGATTTAAACCTAGAGAATGTTGAATGTGTGAGAATCGAAGGATTAGGGTTTTTATGGCAAAAAAATGGTTAGATTTCTTGGGTTGATGTGTTTATGACTGATTTTGAGTTGCTGCTGGATTAGAAATGTAGTTTGAGACAAGATTTAAGGCTTAGGTGTGTTGCATTTGAGTTTGGGAAAGGATTGAAGTCTGAAAATGCAGATATTTGGGGCTCGGAGTCGGCCCTCTGACCCGCACGTCGCAGAAGGGCAGCACGCTGCGTGTACAAGGTGCATGTCGCGACGTTCACAAAAGACGTGCACGTCGCGGCGCACAGCGTGTGCACGTCGTGGCGTGCGAGAGGTGAGCACGCCGCGACGCACACATGTGTGCACGCCGCAGCGAGCCTGGCCTTCGCCGCGGTGAGCCTGGCCGTCGCCGCAGCGAGCTGGGTCGTTCGCTGCGGCGAGCCCAGTTCTGAACTAGAGATATCTTTTGGATTTTTTGACATATCTTTTGGTGTAGATGTCCAAATGTGGTGATTTTGGATTCATTCTGAACTAGAGATCAAGGACTACTAGTTGTATGAAGAAGGAAAGTTCGGAATTTGACTCGAAGGGTTCAGAATTTTAGGAGGAAGTAGAATGTAGACTTTTAGTGCTTTATTTTAGATTTCCAAACTTTGAATATTTTTTGTGGATACTGATTGAATGGAAACTTGGTTGTTTTAGGAAACCAAGCTGACCCGATTCCATCGCAAGAGGAAGGACATCAGTGAGTCGGAGACTCGAGTGATCTTAGGTGGGTAATGTACTTATAGTTATTGTGTGATTAGGCAATTTCTTGCCTATGTATGAATATATGTTATATGTTATGTATGTTTCAACATGATCATTTGAATGATTTTGATTTCATCTACTTTGAAAGAATCATGGGAATTGATAGCACTAAGTTTTGATTCTGAGCATGTTATGCCTCGACTTCGGTCATGGAATTTTGACTAAATGCAAAGTATGGAAGCATACCATATGATAAAATGATTACGAGCATGATTATGTGCTTTTGTTTGGGCGAGAGTGGAACCATTTTGTTCGTCACGTGCACGTAGACAAGAGCCTTCTCCCGGCTGCCCGCTTGTGGCATATGAGCTCGAATGGACTCATTTTGTTCAAGTGTAAACTTGGTTTCTCCTTTTATTTCCATGGAACCCTCGAGCCATGTGATGTGCATTGCATTTGAGTATTTGTTATGAAGCATGTTTTGTGAGTTGAATTAATTATGTTGAATGCATAAATTGCTTGATTAGCTTTGTGAGTGCTTGAATTGATGCTGATATATATAAAATATATACGTACATATGCCTGATTTTGTGCTAGTTACCGATGGCTATAATTATATTAGCCATCGAAATGTGTAGCTCAACCCATTACTTTCCTCCTCAAAAGTGCGAACAGACGATCTTTGATCTTGCGAGGCATCGGAAACTTCAAGCTAGTTAGGAGCTTTCTATTAAGTTCGTATTTTGGTTGGCCCTTCGAGCATTTCATCATGGAGCATATTTCATGTATTGTGGATTGAAACTTTATTATGTAATGTGTATTGTTCAAAATACATGTTTAATTTACTAACTTGATGGCTTATGTAATCGTGATGATTAATTCATGGTTAGAATGCATGCGTAGGTGATCAATTGTATGAGAATGTATGCGTATGAATCGAACTATGTATAAATGTTGGGATCGGGTCTTATATGTTTGGTCGCCCGACACCAGCGCAACCTGAGGGGCCGCCCCGAGAATAGTGATCCAGGACCCAGGCCCAACAAGTACATAATCGCAATCACTATTCATTGTTAATAATTCAAACCACACATACATAAAAGCAAGCAAAGCATTTTGCCCATACACACAACAACCATAAATATATTACCCACCTAATGTCACTTAAGAATCCAACTCACTGTTGTCCTTCCTCTTGCGATTGGATCAGGTCGGCTTGGTTTCCTATAACAAACCAAGTTTCCATTCAAACCATATTCAAAAGAAATATTCAAAAAGCATGAAAATCAAAAGTAAAAGCACTAAAAGTCTACATCCGACTTCCAACCCAATTTCTGAATCTTAAAGGCAAATTCCAAACTTCCTTTCTGCATAAAACTTGTAGCCCTATGGCTCTAGTCCACAACGAATTCAAAATCACCTCATTTCGACATCCACAGCAAAAGATATGCCCAAAATACCAAAATTCACTTATGCTGGAAACCGAGGCTCGTCGCGACGAATGGCCCGCTGCTCGCTGCAACGTGCACAAATTCACACGTCGCGACGTGCACACCTTCCTCGCTCGTCGCGACATGCTCATGAGCACGTCGCGACGTGTGGGTCTGGAGAACGTCTTCGAACCCGATTTTTTTCCAGCATTTTCCCACTTCAACCCTTCCCTTAAGCACATGCAACACATCTAAACCGTGATTCAAGTCTAATACGACATTTCTAACTCATTCAAACCTTAAAATCAGTCACAAAATCATCAACCCATAGGATTCCAACCATTTTTGCCCTAAACCTTTCAACAACTGATTCTAACATCATACAACCTATTTTAGGGTTTAATCTAACTACAATAAGATGAAATGCACTTAGACTTACCAGGAATTGCTGCAATTTGTCGAAATCCTCCAGAAATGCAAGAACCCTATTTCCCCTCTTCTTCTTCCTCACCAACGACACTCTCCCTCTTTCTCTCTTTTTCTCTTCTTTCCTTTCTAATTCCTCCACTTAAGGCTAAAGGGATGGACAATGACCAAATTGCTCCTCCTAGAAAAGCCTTAACCTCTCCAACTTAAGTGATCTTCCCAAAATGCCCTCAAACATTTTTACCCCTTAATTCCCACTTATACCACATAGTACTCACTTAATCTAATTTCTCCAATAATACATGCAATTTAATCAAACTAAACCATAAGTCACACAATGAACACAATTCATGCTTAATAACATCAATAAAAGAAAATTTGGGGCCCAACAGAAAGATTTAGTTATGTTATACATACATAAAGATTTGAAAGGAGATGTATGAGATCATAATATGGATAAAGAGAGTTAACATCTTATATTAAAGAGAAAACCACAAGATCATACTCTATTTGTTTGGGCTAGTTTATATCCATGACTTTGTTAAAGCACCTATATCATTGGTGAAATTAGGATTATGATTTTGCATGCAAAATATATAAATACAAAACTATTTAACAATTTTAATATGTTAAATATAAAATTGTTATTTTCGTAGGCCCTGTTTTGTGCTAAAGAGCTTTGATAAGCATCCAACTTCATCCTTTTTCTTTTTACTTTGCGGTTGTCCATCCATCTAGGTAAGTCATCCAACTATTGTATATCGCATGTTCTCTTTAATAGTACCCCTATTTATGTTTGGGTTTTGTTAAGTTATCAAACTTAGTATATGAACTTATGAATGATAATTTGGGAGTAGTAACATAATGCACCTACAATTATGAACAATCCTTTGCATAATAAACCCTTAAGATAGTATATAGATCAGAAACTCGTCATGCAACTCCTATGAGACATATCAGTGAAATATTCGATGAGCCTAAGAGTCACATCAAGAACTTGTTTTCTGAATTCATGTGATGTAACGATGCCACATACTATAGTGTTTGCTTAAATTCAAACTTAATTTATGAACTTGTAGTGATTAATGGACAAGTATTGGCATTAAAAATTCACCTACAATTATGGACAATCCTTTGCATAATAATCCTCTAGGATAGTATATATGCTGGAAACCCATGACGTAGCTCCTATGAGACTTATCGGTGATATACTCCACGAGCTTAGGAGTCACAACAAGAACTTACTTTCTCAATTTACATGGTGTAACAATGTCATGTACAATTCAAACTTTGAAAATGAATTTGTAGTGATTAATCATTATGTTATATAAAATGAAGATTGCATTTAGTAATTTAGCAATTTACTTTTAATTGTATAGTTAAATGAACAAAAGTTAAATGTGTCATCGAAAATGGTCTAATGAATACTTAAAGGAGTTAAGACTTTCATGTAATTTGTAAAAGATCATATGGGTGTTGAATGTTGTATTTGTTGTCCACATACAGATTGCTTAAATGTGAACATTCAAAGTCAAGATGTGGTATATAATCACTTGCTAATCTAATGCATATATAAATTCTATACTTTATAGCTTTAACATGGCGAACATTCAAAAGTAAGTTGTAGTAGAAGTGTTGGTAAAAGTGTTGATGATAGTAACAATGATGATGTAGAAGATTGTGATATTAATGATGATAGTAATGACGGGATTGGTGAGATGTTATAGGATTATGGGAATTATATGGAGACTATGAATGAAACTGGTTTATCTAACATAATTGTATTACAGAAGATAATTTTAGGAAGTTGTTAAAAGTTACTGTTGAAGAATTATATCTAGTGTGATCGAAATTCTTATAGCTATCTTTTGTTGTGAAGTTATTGCATTTGAAAGTCTATAATAAATGGAGTAACAAGTCTTTTGATATGTTTATTTACTTGCTCAATGATGCATTACCTATTGGACACAAATTTCCCAAATGTTACTATGATGCAAAGAAATTGTTTATGAACTTTAGATTAGGATATATATCAATACTTGTGTGTCAGTATGATTGTGCCATATTTTAAAAGGGCATTAAAGATCTTGAAGACTTTCCTATTTGTGGTGCATCAAGGTGGCGAGTGGATGATTGGAAAAGGAAAAGATACCACATAAAATCTTAAGATACTTCCCTATTAAACCATGATTGCAAAGGTTTTTAAGTCAACAAAAACAACCATAGATATAAGGTAACATAAAGAGAAACACATTGATAACAACATTATGCGTCATCCAGCATACTCAGTGGCATGGAAAGACTTTGATGGAAATTTCCATGGTTTGCATAGGATTGTCTTAATGTTCGACATGGTTTAGCCTTAGATGAATTTAATCCATTCGTTAGTATGATAAATTTTTACAACTTGTTGCCGATAATTCTAGTGCCATACAATTTACCTCCATGAAAGTGTATAAAGGAGCCTTTTATGTTATTGTCTTTACTTATTCTAAAACCTAATGCTCCTGGTAAGTATCAATGTATATATGTAACCATTAATTGATGACCCAAACCATCTGTGGGAGGTTGGATTAGAAATTTTTTATGTTGTTGAAGGTGCAACATTTATAATGCATGCAGCTGTTTTGTGGGCTATAAGTGATTTCCCAATTTATGGGAATTTGTCTAGATAGAGGAATAAAAGGTATATGGCCTATAATGCATGTAACAATCAAACTTATTTAATGAGGCTACCAAGTAAAATATGTTATAGGGAAATCGTCGTTACTTGGAACATGAGTATAAATGGTGAAGAAACAAATTGTTTAATGACAAAGTAGAATTAGGTAAAGCTCTATTGCACTTGTTCAGTGATGATGTGGTTTACTAGCTATCACATCTGGGTGACATTGTTGGATCAAAAATAAAAGCATGTAATATTTGGATAAAATGGTAGATTTCAAAACTTTTTCCAAAATCAAAACGTAGTGAAAACAATATAACCAAATCAACATGTTTCATCCATTATGCAACATCCCACTACCATAGAGTATATACCTAAACATACAAGGACATTCAAGTACATATCCTATGATAATAGTATGCTAGAGAAAAAACAAATCCAATTTACACATGGCATCAACTAACTTAAAAGTCATCAAATTTTAAAACCATTCATTGCATTCATTCGTAAAAGCTTACACTGTATTTTACAAACTTTATACAAGTTCTAGGCAAAAACTACAAAATACAAAAGCACAACTCTTCTGATGTCAGTTGATAGACCTTTTAGCCATAACTAAGTTCAAAATGTTCCTTTAGTCCAGTTAAGGAACTAAGTCTCCTGTCTCGTACCTGAAAATCCATGTTATAATTTTTATGAGTTTTGCGAACTCAATGAGTAAACCATCATCGATGATTTCACCCAATTCATATACACAAATAACATATTTTACATATATTCATTCAAATCATGTGTAATACAAATATAATCCAAATACTCACATTATCATGGCATACTCACATTATCATGGCATATCATGTTTTCAGCATAAATTCAAAACATATTCGTAATCACAGAGATTTATACAAATGCAGATGCATATGAGACTCTAAATTTGTTATTATTGTTGTGATTGAGTGCCTATCACATACGTATATAGATATTGGCCTATTGGGCTTAGTCAGAACATAATTCACGGAGCAAAGCTCTACATGTTCACGGGGCAAAGCTCTACGTGCAGAATACTGAGCTTAAAACTCTTTCAAACTGACAACTCCGATCACAATGCCTTTATCTGAGCATGCATTTTGTGAATTGCATAAATTACAAAATTTACCACATATAACAATCACAAATGATGCATAATCAGAATCTCATAATCATCAGACTTAAGTCTGGCATTCAACTTTTGTTGAGAATTCAAATATTATACAAAGTTTTGCAACAATTCATAACACTTCCAATACATAACCAAATATTATACTCCTTGGATAATTCATGTTCGAAATTTAGAACACAATTAGTACATATCAAATTCAATTAGTCATTCTTATTCACATACAAGTAGCACTTCAATATCACATTCATCAATCAATACCTCAGAGCTTCATGTCCGAAATCAGTTCACAATTCAGTACACATTCATCAATATCAAATTCAATTTAGTACTAAACAAAAAAAATAAGGTAGACCACCTTAGGTTACTCACAGTACACTCCAACATGCTATTGCCTAGATGGTCCTACAATGTTTGACAAACGTCCAATGTGGTCCTCTATATCATACAAAACACATTTACATATATCACAATTTTACATAAATGTATAAGTCTTTCTTTATGCACATCAATGTATAGACAATATGCACAATGCATGTTCAATGACAGTTCTAGGTATCTTATCGAGATTTTGTCACCATATCATTCAAACAGCAAAACCCTCATTAATATAATTTGCACTTAGGGTTTTGGACCATAAAAAAAACAATGTGAAACTAATTTCATAATCCAATTAATCATTTCATATTTTTCTCATAAATTGCTTTCAGGTTAACTTTACATAATTATTCTAATGTAGTAAATGACAAAATTAGGCAACAATTCCTTCTAGAAAGTTGTTCTCCAATGTCTTAAGTTTCTAATGGCTCTAAGATCATCTAATTTGATTCAACATTTTATGAGTTATGCCCACAATACCACAGACTGTGTATATTTGAACTTTTGACTAGTACATGATCATACCCTCAAATTGTACAACTCACATCTTTCAACTTCGATATCCAAAAATTATAAACTTTATAAAAATCAAAAGCTAAGAGAATAATCTATATATTTTGTGAAGACACCTTTGTCTGATTCTGCCTAGATCAATACAATTTATTCAATAAATATAGGACTTGATTTCTGTCCATGGTAGTGCTACTGCCTAAGCCAAGACTTACTTTCAAGATAAATTTCAAGACCCTTAATGGCAGAATTCAAATTCAATTTCTCTTACAATTTGTAGCCAAATGTCTCTAGTTCAATTTAAATCAAGAATCATTTCATTTTTAAATCTACAAATCAAAATAAAGCCAAAATACCAAAGCATGTTCAATAAAAACATTCCAGTTATCAAATTCTAGCACACCTCTGCATTTTCATCCTAACACCCCCTTTTGGGATAGCTTTGCATGATCATTATGAGAAGGAAAATTGTGTATTTTAGTAACACTTTCTTCTAGACAATTGTTCCACTATGTTTCTAATAACACCAAAATCATACAATCTGATTCAGTATATTGAAAGTTATATCCAAAAGAGTTTAGACTATTTCTAATCTGTAACAAAACTCCTAACTCTATTTCCAACCAAATTTTGAAATGCTTAGAGATATAATTAACATTTAGCTTCTTCAGAAAATTGTTTAATCTGAATCAAGAATCAACTCATTCAAAAAACTACAGCTCAAGTTATAATCAGAATATCAAAGTATATTCAATGAAAATTCTCCAGTGTATAACATTCCATCTTACATCCTCATCAACAACTTATACAATCTTTCCTAATTTAATCATCATAATCACATGCCTTAAAGATCAAATTTCTACTTACTTGTTAAGCTCAAAATCTCCTTCAAAACCTCAAGCTAATCTAGCCCTCCAAGCTTGCAAGATTGTCACAAAGTAAAGGTAAAAACAAGTTGATTTTTGGCTAGGACAAAGAACAACAAAAATCTGGTTCTTTGACTATCTTGTAAAGGTTAAACATATGAAATTGATCTGGTCATTTAGCAAGTTGAAACCAAATTATAGAGATATATGTTAGTAGAAACTTTCGGTGGAGAAAGGAGAAGAATATGGTGGATTTTTCTAGCAGTAACTTAGCTTAATTCAACTAGGTGCAAGGTGTCTCCAAACTACCTTAACATGTGTCATTTGTCTTGTAAGCCATTTATCTCCTACTTAAGCTACCACATGTCTCCTAATTAACTAAGTCACTTATCCATTAATCAACTACGCCATTTGTCATCAACTTTCCAGCCCATTTGTCACACAATGATTGATCCATTTGTCAATTAATTCTTAATCCATTTGTCACCAATTTAACTATGCCAAATGTCACTCAATTATAGGCTAAATCTCTCAAATTTTTTATGTATCAATTTATCCTACCACTTGGCATTTGTCCTAGTCTAAATCAATTCACCAAAAATTTCGAAACAATGCTAAAGATCTCCAAATAACTTTTTAACGCAAATAACTCACAATTCACATTTTAATCACATTTATAAATGCATGTAGAATATTCATGTGCACAAATGTGCATATCCTATTTAACTAAAGCATGATGTGCATTTCCTAATTTCTCAGTACTTTCTTATAAATCACAATACTAGCCTTAACATGGGTAACGGGATGTTACAATACATGATACGGTACAAGGAAAATAATTAACATAAGAATAAGATGGTAGAAATATATTGACTCCTTGCTATAACTTTGACTCCTCACTTTTGTATCCTCTCCTTGTCAATGTATCCTCTCCTCGTTATTATATCCTCGATCAATTTGATCTACCACTTTTTCTCTTTGGACAACTTGGTTACCAAGATCCTTTGGTGGGAAAGGAGAAGAGATCTTGAAGAGATTTTCCTTAGTTGAAAGAAACAAAAAATGAGACCCTTCTCATTCAAGTTTCGGTTAGGCTATGTAAGAGAGGAGAGAGTGAGTAAAAAAAATGTAAGAACACCTTCCTTTCCTTCTCTCAATTTTAGTTAACATAAAAGAAAGAAGTGATATGCATCCAATGTATGACTTCATTCTTAATCAACCATAAAGAAGCCAAAAAATAAGGCTCTTCTCATTTGTTTAAGATGGCTATATGAAAAGATTGCTGGATCGGGAAAAGAATGCGTTCCATATTTGGAGAATCGGTAGATTTCAACACTTTTTAGAAATCTTATTTTCAGCGGCAGAAATAAATCCAAATCATCATGCCAATATATATATGATATGGTAAAAGGATAATAATAAACATAAACAAGATAGTGATATTACCGACTCCTTCGCTACAGTTTTAATTTCTCGCTGCACTATCCTCTTCTTCCTCTTATATCCAAAGCCTTTGCTTTTGAATCCTTTTCTTTGCCAATCTATCCTTTCCTTGTTGTTTCATCCTCAACCAATTTGATTTACCTTTTGTTCTTCGAGGATAACTTGGTTAACAAAATCCTTTGGTGGGAAAGGAGAAGAAATGTTTGGAGGAGATTTTCTTAAAAGAAATGAACCAAAAATGAGACTCCTCTTGCAAATTTTGGCTCACTGAAGCATGAAAGGAGAGAGAGAGTCAAACCATGCAAGAACACTTTCTTACACACTCAATTTCGGTTATGCATAGAATGGAAGAAGAGAATAGCATCTAATGCATCACTTCTTACTTTAATCAATCATAAAGTAGCCAATAAATGAGACTCTTCTCATTTATCTTTAAGATAGCCATATGAAAAGACTATTAACCTAAATATGACTTACCAATTTTCGTTTTGGAAGATGGAAGAGGGAAGATGGTCCTTCCAATGCACATCTTTCTTCTTTAATCCAATGAATGCTAATATGTTATATGCCAATATTAAAAGATAACCATTAAACCATTTAATGGTAAGTTCATAACTCCATTTAATGATGATAAACCATAATAAAGACCATCTTTATTTAACAATTTAAAGTCAAATGTGCAGCTGCACAATCAGTCCATTAAATTTTAAATTGCTACTCCTTTCTTTAAAAAGTTTGTTTTAATATAATTAATCTAATCAATTACATTAAACCAAAGTCTAACCTATTTCTAAATGAACATTTGGGCTTATAATTAACCATTAATTAGTGCAAGCCTAACATTCAATTATGGGCTTCTAAAACCTCCATTTATATTTCTTACTTAGCTTGATAGCCTTTCTTGAAGCCAAGTGGGGAATCTTATTAGACGTTGATAATTCAAGCTCCAATAAGCCTAGAATTAATTTAATCTCATTAAAATTAATTCTAGCTTATTAACTAAATGTCATTCTACTAAAGAAAATTAGTTGAACTCTTGAATTATTAAATATTATGAGAACACATATTTTATGTCCAATTGCAAACCCTACTTAAAACCTTATTATAGCCATCCGCATAATAAAGGGTAAAATTACCATTTTACCCTTATGTTTGGTTTTTCTTTATAGATCTCCCGTTTTACTTTATATGGTGATTAACACATAAGATCTCATCTTGGTGTTAAGACTTGATTAGTAGCTAGTCCATCAAACTACTGGCGCCAGTTTAATCACCAAATCTCCTTAAAACATCTAGAAGCGATGATATCATTATAAACTCTTTATTTGAATGAATGTGCCCTGATCCATGTTTCAATTGATAATTCCAACATGCAGACACTAGATGAATACTCTGTAAAAATTCATTCCGATCATATCAATAATTATAATGAAACACATACAAGTTCACCACTTATCAAGATTAAGCGAATGCTTAAGTTGTATGTTTTAAGATCAAAGTAATGACCCACTTTATTCTTAAAAACATATTTGATTCCAGATTTATTTAATAGTTCCATTATCGATAGTCAACTACTATCATGATATGAAACTCATCATTCCCTTGAAGTAGACTCCTTTACTTACATGGAGATAAATCGCAACATTATAGTCTAAACCATAATCAAATGACCAACTTGATTATTCAACTGTGAATCCATTAATTTAGATTCTAATAATATACATGTTTCCCGTACATCTCTATGTATATGTATATTACTTACAAAGGAATTTTGGTACCTTATGACTAGATATATAATGCTCATTAAAACCAAACCCTTTTATTTTATTAATAATAAATATTTCCATTACAAAACTATAACTGAAGAAGATTAAGGTACATGTAAATACACTTGCTTTCTAGGGCACTATATTTACATAACTCCAACAAATACCAATAACCTAAATGAGACACTCTCATTTTCGGTTATGGATGAAAGAAGGAAGAGAGAGTGCATCAAATGCACCTTTTCCTTTCTTTAATCAAATGAATGTTAAAAGGTTACGTTACATGTCATCATTAAAAGACAACGATTAAACCATTTAATGATAAGATCATCACTCTATTTAATGATGATAAAGTATGAAAAAAACCGTCTTTAATTTAGCAATTCAATGTTAAATGTGCAACTGCATATTTATCAATGTTAAATGCCCTCCCTTTTTTAATAACTTTGTTTCAACTTAATAAACCTAATTAATCAAATCAAACCAAATTCTAACCCAATATTAAATATTCATTTGGTCTTTTAACTAACAATTAATTAGTGCAAGCCTAACATTCAATCATAGGCTTTAAAACCTCTATTTATATTTCTTACTTTGCTTGATAACCTTCCTAGAAGACAGGTAGGGAATCTAATTATACTTAGATAATTCAAGCTACAATAAGTCCGAAATTAATTTAATCTCAATAGAATTAATTCCAGCTTATTAACCAAATGTCGTTCCACAAAAGACAATTAGTTAAACTCTTAAATTACTAAATATTATGAGAACACATGTTTCAAATAAGATGTCCAATTGCAAACTTTATTGTGAACAATATTAAAGCCATCCGCACAATAAAGGGCAAAATTACCATTTTTCCTTTATGCTAGTTTTTCCTTCTAGATCTCCCGCTTTAGTCTATATGGTGATCAACATACAAGATCTCATCATGGTGTTAAGACTTAATGGGTAGCTAGTCTATCAAACTACTGGCGCCAGTTTAATCAACAAACTTCGTAAAATATCTAAAAGTGATGATATCACTATAAACTTTTTATTTAATTGAATGTTCCCTTATATATGTTTTAATTAATAATTCTAACATTCAGAGACTGGATTGATACTTTGTAAAAATCTATTTTGATCATATCAAGAATTATAATGAAACACATATAAGTTCACCACTTATCAAGATTGTGGTTCGTAATAAAATAATGCTAAGGAGTATGTTTTAATATTAAAGTAATGACCCACTTTATTCTTTAAAAACATACTTGATTCCATATTCATTTAATAGTGTCATTAGCGATAGTCAAATACTATCATGATATGAAACTCATCATTCCCTTGAAGTAAACTTTTTTACTTACATGGAGATAAATTGCAACACTACAGTCTAAACCATAA
Organism: Erythroxylum novogranatense; assembly: GCA_029891385.1. Taxonomy (NCBI): domain Eukaryota; kingdom Viridiplantae; phylum Streptophyta; class Magnoliopsida; order Malpighiales; family Erythroxylaceae; genus Erythroxylum; species Erythroxylum novogranatense. The sequence continues at coordinate 77,208,147 of CM057234.1, forward strand.
TGAAGCGACCAACTTGATTATTCAACTGTGAATCAACTAATTTAGATTCTTATAATATACATGTTTTCCATACATCTCCATGTATTTGTATATTTATATTACTTACAAAAGAATCTTGGTACCTTATGACTAGATATATAATACTCATAAAAATAAAAACAAACTCTCTTGTTTTATTAAATAAATATTTTCATTATAAAAGTAACTAGAAGAAATTTAAGTTATATGTAAATACACTTGCTTTCTAGGGCACTATATTTACATAACTCCAATAATCTCCCACTTGCCTTAAAGCAAGTTTAACATATCCCTCATTCCCATCCCTACTAGATGACCCTAAAAATCTTTTAAGACAGCGTCTTCGTAAATGGATCAGCAAGGTTTTGCTTTGTGGGAATCTTTTCCACTTTCACCTCACCATGTTGTATTACCTCCCTTATGAGATTATACTTTCTTTTAAAGTGTTTGATCTCTTTATGATTCCAAGGTTATTTAGAATTAGCCACTGCCCCACTATTATCATAATAAAGTGTAATGGCGTTTTTTCCCTCAACAACTACCTCCAAATCATTCAGGAACTTGCAAAGCCAGACTACTTCTTTTACTACTTTGCAAGCAGCAACATATTTAGCCTCCATAGTTGAATCAGCAACACAAGATTGCTTGATACGCCTTTATAATATGGCTCCACCTCATAAAACAAATATAGAACCAAAAGTTGATTTCCTTAGATCAACATCTGATTAGAAATCAAAATTTGTATATCCTGGCAGAATATGGTTACTTCCAGAGTAAACAAGAATTAAGTTCTTCATCCTACAAAGATACTTTAGTATGTACTTAACTGCAGTCCAATGCTTCATTCCTAGATTGGACTGGAATCTACTTACTAGTCCTATTGTATAACAGATATATTGTAACACCCCACTCCCGCATGACCCGAACCCGACATCGATGGTGATATCCGAGTTCGTTCCCCACGAGGGTGGCGTGCTACATCACTCAGTCATTCAAAATTCAGTATAAATAAATATTTTTCAAACATTCATTCCATCAGAGCCATTTCCTTTTTCTTTCATTTACACTAATGTGGGCGGAAAACAGTAGACAATTTGCATCAACGTGCATAGATAAACATTTTCAGTTAATACAATCAGTTATTACAAATAGTCAACCATAAATTACAATAACCATTTTATGTACAAAACAGAACCACATTGGCCCATTACACATACAATTAGTCATTGAGTAAAAAATAAAACCACAATGGGCTCAGTAGAAATACAAAGCATTGTTATACAGTGATCGCGGAGCACAATTTGATAAGACACTAATGCAGAACGAATCGATCCCGACCCTAATCTTCACTTGCCTACAGTAGACATACTCTCGCGTCGAACGGGTACTCTTCAAGACCTGAAAATAGGTGCAAATTTTGGGTGAGTTTTGCGAACTCAGTGAGAAACCATCATCGATGGTTCACTCAAATCATGCATTACGCAAATTGCGTACAGCACGGCACAGTAATATTAAATTTAACAGTATTATATAACAATTTACAGCAGTCTATAACAGTTTACGGTATCAGTAACAATTTACAATAGCACAGAACAGTTCACAGTATCACATCACAATTTACAGTAAATCGTGGCATCACGCAGTTTAGTAATCGTCACACAATTTGGCAATTCAATCAGTCATGTATATAATGCATATGAGACTCTTTCCAGTTATTCAGTATTGTGCCCAAGTGCTCATCGGTGTTCGATGGGGACGTCGAGGATTTCTCCCTCGGGCTCAAGGCGTCGAAGCTGATGTTCGAGCTCGAGGCTCTTTTCAGTGATAACAGTGTTCGAGCTCGAGGCTCTTTTCAGTGATAATAGCACTTGGGTCACATGTCCATTATCTGATCATGCATTTATGCATGCAATGCAGTGTTCAGTAATTCAGTGTATGGCTATAAAAGCCCAGTATTGTGATTCTCGATAATATCTGATAACTTCGGTCCGATCTGATAATCCAATCCAAAGACAAGTAGAAACATGTCATTTGATCACGTACATTTCAGACATTTCGATAATCATGCAGTTTCACAGTCCAATATAGTAGAAGCATATCATTCGACCATGTATTTTTCAGTAATCATACAGTTTCTCATTTGGCAAGTAAATTCACGTTGAGCATTTAAACAGTCAGGAATTTGAGAAACCAACTAGGTTACTAACCTGTACTTCCGAGCCAAAATCTGGAAGTCTCAGTGACGTCGGTGGGCCGACGCTCCAAGTGTGACTCTATAATAGTGACAGTATATAAACATTATCAATTGTTCAGTCAGAACTATTTCAGAATGCACATGTAACACTTAGAAGGTGCACAATGCATGTTCATGATATTCTCGGCCCTATTCTATTTTTTTCCATTAGGAAAAATCTATCTAAAAATTAGAAACCTATTGGCACTGACGGTGCGCAAATCGGACCTCTATAGGTCCCCAATTAAACAAAACAGTGATTAAAGGCTCCGTTACCCGGGGCCACGTCAATTTCCCGTCTAAAAATTTCCAATTTCTCACAAAATGAAATTCAATGTGTTACCAATCCGATGCCTCAAGAATCAGGCCAATCGGACATCGGACAGAAAAGAAATTGACAAAAGAAACCAAATTTCAAATTAAACAATTAATATATATATATCCTTATTTCCTTCTCTTTTTTTCTTATGGTCAAACCGAAAGTCAAATACCTATAACTCCTTGCACACAATTCAGAATATTACAAACCATATCTCGTTGGAAAGATCATGAAAAACTCTACAAGTTTCAAGAAGATCATAAAACTCGATTCCACCCCTAAGGGTGTTAAAAATCCCAATCAAAGATGCTGCCTAGTCCATACCTCTTAAAACAGAATAGTACATGGTAAATTTAGTAACTCTCATTCTGTTCAGTCAAAAATTGCACAATAAATATGCTCATCAAGATCACAATGTTATATATAACTTTCATGAACAACTCAAAGTCCAATTCCATTTTTAACTAGGTCAAATAATTCAATCAATGATGCTGTCCCTGAAATCACTCAATCTGAGCAGTAAATTTCTATCAAACATAACTCCCTGTACACAAGTCAAAAAAATCACTACCTTATATCCCTGAAAAGATACAATCTCAAAATTCAAGTTTCATGAAGAACCCACATTCCAATTCAACCTCTAACAATTTCAAATCCGTTATGTAAGTTTCTGACCTGATCAGGAATTAACATCCTAATGCAGGTTCAGATTTTGAAAATCCATAACTCCCACATCTGATCTCCAACAATTACATTCCAGATACCATTTTCAAGATAAATGTTTCCTGTAAAACTCTCCAGTAGACCACTCAAGCCAATTCAATTCACAAAAATTCTTAAAATTGCTACTAATCAAAATGTGCATCAAATCTGTCATTTCAACTAGGTTTAACTCAATGCACAAAATCATTCAATAGGTAACAGTTCATAACTCCAACCGTACATATCAAAAAATTGCAAAATCAGTGGAATTGGAAAGCTAACTTAATAGGCTTCAATTGTCCTTTAATCCACTTGTTCTAATTCCTTCTCAATTAATTTAGAAAAATTTGCAAAACTTATAGGTTATCAATCTAAATACAGTTCACATCATTTCCAACAGTAACTTTCCAGACCATATTTCACCCTCTGAAAGCTAAAATTGGGCAACACCTATTTCACACACAAATGTAGCCAACATCCCAAAGTTTAAGTGGCCACAAACCTCACCTCATTTGCATTCCTATACAATGAGTTATGATCAAAACAGTACAGTCAATTAAAACCCTAAATTTCCAGATTTGGTCCAATCTTAGTTTCTATCATTTCCAATGCCTTTAACACATCATTAAACATCCAAAGAAACCCAAATCAGTTCTTATACCATTCATACATGTACTAGGGCTAATACAGAAAAATTGGCAGCACTAAACTCTCACTTTATTTGCAAGATTAGTCATCATCTACCAACCAAATTCCAGGCTAAACCAAGTTACAACCATAACCATTCATTATCCTAACACACCATACATTTATACCCATCAATTTACACTATAATTCTCATCAAGGTAAAGCATCAATAAGCTTAATAATAACACCACAATTCCCATTAGATGCTTCTAACTACCATGACATTAAATTCATAAGCAAAACTTAATTAAAGCTTAACAATACAACTTACCTAATTCAAGCTTTTCTCTCTTTAATACTACACCACTTTCTCTACTTTCTAATCCTCACACAAGGAGTTTATTATCATGAAAAGAAGGTAACTTGTATAGATGTAAGGGAGGTTCTCAAGGTGGAAGGAAGTAGCTTAAAGAAGAAGAAGAAAAAAAAACGATGGAAATGAAAGAAGTGAAGGAATTTCGGATGAGTGGTGAAACCAAGCCAATTAAGTCATTTTTTTACTCCATCTACTAGAACCACCGAGAACCACACATACCTCTAATGTGTTGGTGAGGTGTCTCTAAGACACTTGTCAAAAAAGAATGGGAAAAGACAAAATGGAAATAAAAAAAAATGATGGATAGGATTTAAAAATCCTACTACAATTTGACTCATTCAAGTCCAATGACCCTAATTTCAATCCCAAAATCATGTACCCAATATTACAGTGCCATTGGATAGAAATTTTCGCTACAGAAAATCAACCGGTTCGCCACTTGGCAGTTTTTTTTCGGTCTGGGAATTTTCTCCGGAAAATTCCAGAAAAATTCCTAAAAATCCCTTAAAATAAAAAACAATTTATGGCGCACTCAAAATAATTTTTTTAAACCCATTAACCACGTAAATCATAATAAGATTACCTTAGGCACAAAAACCGGAAATATCATGTATGCATGTACGGTCATTTCATGTGCACAGATTTCGCTGTTCACTAATACCAGTATGCTTGAACAATACTAAGAAATCCCTATCAATCTCATCCTATGCCAATTTACTACTTTACTCTTCCAGTCGGGGGTGGGATGTTACATATATGGTCTAGTGCAAAGCATAACATACATTAAACTTCCAAATGCTGAAGCATACAGAATGTTATGCATGCATTCAACCTCCTTTTGGGTCTTAAGTGGTTGCTCCTTTAAAAGTTTGATTCCATGTCTAGTAAATATGAAACGCTTATTGGAATCTTACATGGCAAGCTTATTGAGCATCAATGTAGGTTATTTGAGACAAGTCTATCATTTTGTTCTTATAATCCCTTATAAGTTTGATCCTTTTAACATAGCTAGACTCTCCTAGATCCTTGATTGAGAACTATTCATTCGTCCATCCTTTATCCGTAGATAACATTCCTACATCATTCCCAATGAGTAGAATGTCATCGACATATAGGATTCGAAAAGTAACCTTGCCTTCTTGTATCCTTTTATAAACACATGGCTTATCTAGGTTTTGTATGAATCCATAGGTTTTGATAGACTTATCAAACCTAATGTTCCAAAACCTAGATGCTTGTTTAAGTCCATAAATGGACCTCTGCAATTGCCATACCTTATGATCATTACCTAGCTCAATAAATCCTTCTGGTTGGGCCATATAAATGATCTCCTCAAGATCCCAATTAAGAAATGCAGTCTTGACGTCCATTTGCCATATTTCATAATCGAAATAGGCTGCTATGGCCAAAATAATTATGATGGACTTGAGCATGGAAATTGAAGAAAAAGTGTCCTCATAGTTTATACCCTCTTTTTGAATATAGCCCTTAGCTACCAATCTAGCTTTAAAAGTCTTTACCTTTCCATCAGATCCTCTTTTCCTTTTGTAGATCCATTTATACCCTATGTCTTTTACATCTGGTGGTAGATCTACAAGGATCTTGACTTCATTGTTATATATGGAATCTATTTTTGATTCCATCACCTTGAGCCATTTTATGCATTAACATCATTAATAGCCTATTTATAAGTAATGGGATATGTTTTTTCTTGGTTTGAGATGGCAATTATGCCTTCTCCTAGACCTAGATACCTGTTTGTTGTCTCATAACCCTCCCACTACGTCTAGGCACTACTTGATGTTTAGGCTACTATTTTGATTCAACTCTTGAATCTATTTCGACATCTTGTTCTGCTATATCCAAATCAATTCTTGGTTTAGATGAAATAGCTAACTCCTTTAGTAATACTTCACTTCTTCCTTTATGATTTCTCATAAATTCTTCCTCTAAAAAGGTTGCATTTATCGATATAAATACCTTCCTATCTTGAGGACTATAAAAATAGTACCCGTAGGATATCCTACAAACAAACATACTTCTGACCTTGGTTCCATCTTTGTAGATTCAAGGCTTAGAACATGATATGGGCAACCCTAAGTCCTTAAGTGCTGCAATGAAGGCACTCGGCCAGTCCATAACTCCTTAGGTGTCTTAGTCATCGATTTGGATGGAACAAAGTTAGGAAGATAAGTTGGCATTTGTATGGCATATCCCTAGAACGATTCTCGAAGGCTAGCATAAGACATCATTGAACTTACTATCCCCAATAGAGTCCTATTCCTCTTCTTTACTACACCATTCTATTAAGGTGATTGAGGAGATGATGTTGGACCCCGTCTCCGAGGCCCAACATTCAGACCCGAACAAGATAGAAGACCCAAAACTGACAACATACTGACCACAATTTGGGGGACTTTCAATAGGAAAAACGGATTGGCTTCTTATGGACATTTATTCCTTATGGTCTAACGATTCTAACACCTCTGAAAATGCTCAATTTGGATTAGAAATGAAGAAGTTATGACCAAAATATTGTCTTAAAAGAAACAGAACAAGAATGCTATATCCGACTGCATGACGGAAATTGAAAATCTTAAAGGTACAATTACAGCTCGGCTCCTTCATGTGACTTGTAAATCTATGTCTCTAGTTTAATTTAAAACAAGAATCGCCTCAATTGGAGCTCTATAGCTCAAGATATTTCAAAATAAGTGAAGTATATTCAGACTTTATTGACCGACCATCACACTTTGTTTCAAACCACTTTTTACAATTTAAAAGCAATACTAATCAAACAAGTGTGGAAAGATAGAAAAATGTCTGAGAAATCTATCACTTCAAAAATGAGGTCGATCGGAGGTCTGTGCAAAAAGTTATGGCCAAAAGAAGGAAGAAGGGTCAAAACGAAAGCAGACGATGATGATGTCATCTTAGATGAAGATGACGTCAGCAAAACTAAGACGAAGATGACGTCATCATAGGCGAAGATGACGTCAACAAAACTGAGACGAAGATGAAGTTGTTATAGACGAAGATGACGTCAGCAAAACTAAGACGAAGATGACTTCAGCACAGACGAAGATGACGTCAGCATAGACGAAGATGATGTCAGCAAAACTAAGACGAAGATGACATCATCATAGACGAAGATGACGTCAGCATAGACGACAATGAAGATGAACAGTAACTTTGTCTTACTTTAGCTCTTGAATTTTTCCACTTGGAAAGATCATAACTTTCTACTCAGAACTCCAAATTTAACAAACTTAGTGTCTACGGAAAGGTAAAAGAATTATCTACAACTTTCATGAAGATCACCGATCCCAATTCTAACTATATGATGGTCAAAAGTGGACTCAAAGCTTCTGCCTAAAATCTGTCATTTAGACAGCACCTGCATCTGATTCTAACAACTCATATCTACCAATTAACACACCCTAAAATAGTTCATAACACATCAAGGAAGAGCTCTATAGCTCGCCTACAACTCCCCATAAAACAAAAGATCCCATCTGATCTATACAGTCCATAATTTGACTGAAAACATACAAACACCCAAATCTAACTCAAGTAACACATCAGCTCAGAAATTTGCAGAACTTCAACAGCTCCTAAACCTATGCAAATTTCCAGCGAGCCCTCTCAAGGAAAAACTCAACGGCGAACTTAATAATAAAAGACTCATACACATACTTCACACATAGATCACAAAACAACACAACACATGATGAAGATAATACTAGAGCTCTCATTCTCTTTTCAAATCATAACAAAAGTTCATACACAGCTTTAGTTATATATCAACATATTCATCAAGAGTCCAGTATAAATTACAAAATATGAGATGCTCAATGATCGATATGCTTATAAAGCCATTACAAAATGCTAATTACTAACTTAATACAAAATTTTCTAGAGTCCTTGGAGTTATGCCCGATGCCTTGCAAGGTTCCACAATCAACTAGAATTTGCACCTGAGGAGGGAGAATGGGGTGACCAAACACGGCTCAGTGGCTAACACCTTTATAGCCATCGAGTAATGAGTCATACAACACATAAAAGAATCCGAAACATTATCAATCTATCATATACAACACAAATAACTCAACTTCATCACATAAATCATAAATTAGCCAAAACATCATATAAAGCATAACATGGAATCTTCTATAAATTAAAACACATATTATGCATCATAACACCAAATTGATGAAATGCACACAATTGGCTCGAGAGTTCCATAAACACGACAAAAATTGAAGTTTATCGTAAACACGACGAGTCCATTTTCGGATCTCGTGGGCCTCAAGCGGGCAGCCGGGAGAAGGTTAGGGGGGTCAACATGCACATGACTTAACGAAATAGGTTCTCTCTCGCCCAATCACAACCAATTAATGCTCACATATTCAAACACTATAATAACATTTTATGCTTCTTTCATTTCATCGAATCGTCATAGTTTCATTCTTTTCTTTCAAATCAAAGGAATACACTTTAAATATACACACAATTTAACAAAGGTAGCACACATAGGGCATTTGCCCATTACACAACAACTATAAAAATGTTACCCACATAACGTCAGAATCTGAATTCAAGATTGCCCTTCCTCCTTGTCTTGAGAGGGGTTTTCTTGAGTTCCTTCAATTAAATCACACTCTATTAAATAAATACATTATAAAAAAAAGCATAACATTTAAAAATCAAGCAAAGATAAGGAATAAACTTTAAACCTAACCTACCCATAAGCCATCTATACTAGAATAACCAAAACCTTAACTTAGAAATCCCAAAAATCCATAGATCTTACCCTTCTCTTCTTTCTTTCTTCAAACCCTACACAAACCCTAACTTCCATTTCACCCCATTTTCGAACCTATCATAGACAAAGATGGAACTTACCTTTAACAAGTAGATTTCTCTTCTTTTTCCTCTTCTTCAAGCTTCCTACGGCTCTCCCTTTTTCTTCTTGGCCGAAGCCCTCCTTTCTCTTGGCTCACGTTTTGCTCTTCTCTTCTTTTCTTTTGATCTCTACGACAACTTGCTTCGTCTTCTACACAACTTAATTCACTTATCTCATTTTAAAGCCCTCCTCCAATACTACGTAGTTTTGCTCTCCTTATAGCTTACTATGCTTTTCCTTTGGGCTATCATCCTTCTTCTTATTCCATTAGTCTCTAAAGCCCATTCTTTCTAACAAACCCTTATTTGTCTCATATGGCTCTACACATATCACAAGGCTACTACCAATTAATCCAATTAATTCTAACCCTTCACTTTAACTTCAAAAATTTCCAATTTCCAATCATACTAACTAATTCCAAGGCTCAACTATATTAAAATAAATATATATTTATATATATACACATAATTAAAACAATTAAAGCAAAAATAAAGAATAAGTCAAGTAAATCAATAAATAAATAAATCAATTAAAAAAAAATTATTTGGGGCCCAACAGATGAAGTGTTGGAAACAATTTCATTGTCAATTAGAAATTGTTGGAACTCTCCAGATAAGTACTCACCACCTCGATCCGACTGACGTTGTTTTAATGGCTTCCCTAGTTGCTTCTCAGCTTGAGCTTTGAATTCTTTAAACTTTTCAAAGGACTCAGTCTTTCTATGCATCAAATACAAATAGCCATGTCTAGAGTAATCATCTATAAAGGTTATGAAATATTCATAACCTTCTCTAGCTTATACATTAATGGGCCTACACACATCAGTATGTACTAGGTCCAATATGGATTCGAATATGTTTCCTTTGGAAGGAAATGAGGCTTTGGTCATTTTTCCTTTAATACAAGATTGATAGGTGGGTAATGGATCATTATCCAAGCCCACAAGGATCCATCTTTCATTTACCTATCAAGTCTTTTTTGATTGATATGACCCATTCTTAAATGTTGTAGATATTTTGAATTAATGCTAAAGTCATTGGATTGTCTTGGTTTTATTAATTATGTGGTGTTAAATGAGTCTGTCATAGTTTCTATAAAGAACAATCCCTAGTTAATTATCGCATTACAAATAAAATCCTTATTCTTATATGTTGAAACAACATTTTCAAAATATAAGGAATAACCATATTTTATTAAAAAACAGAAATCATATTCCTTACAATCATTTGGATGTAATATATATCCTCCAAATATAACCTATGACCACTAGGAAAGTCTAAGATTATTACTCCCACTGATTCTGCGAAAACATAGGATCCATCTGCTATCTTGACTTGAAACTAGCCTTTATGTAGTCTTTTCGTTTGCTAGAACCCCTGCAAAGAGTTGAAAACATGGTTAGTGGCTCCTGAATCTAATATCCAAGAATTAGAATCTGCCACATTTCTAATTCCTAACAAACTTAGGAAACACATACCTTTTTTGCTTTTGAGGGACTTAAGGTAGACCGCAAAATTTCTTTTCCAGTGACTCGGCTTACCATATTGGAAACACTTTCCCTTTGTGTCTGATTTGGTCTTCTTTTTCTTGGGTTACACCTTGACCCTTGTTTGGGCCTTCTTTTCCATTAGGCCCTTCTTGTTTTTCTTGCCCTTAACCTTGGGCTTAGAAGAGAATGCTACAATAGCTTCTGGCCCACGAGCGTTGATATTTAATATCTCCTCCGTACTCTGAAGGGTATTCATCAACTCACTCAAAGTGTAATCCTTGTTATTGAGCTTGTAATCTAACTTAAATTGCCGAAAAGATAAGTTTAAGCTATTGATGAATATAATTATCTGCATGTCTGCATCCATATCTACCCCAGGCATCTCAACCTCAGTAACCACAGAGATTACCTTAAGCATGTAATCCCGCACCGTGCTCTAGGTTTTTGTCCGAGATTATGAAAGGTTTGGATCGCTTTAACTCTTGTAGACATGGTCCTCACACTAAACATCTCATATAGGTGATGGACCATTACACTAGTAGTTTTCATATATGCAATTTGCTTTTACAACATTCCACTGACAAAAGATAAAATATAACACTTAGTAGTCTTATCAGCATTCTGCCATTGCTTATGTTGTTAGACTTACTTAGAAGTTGAATTGCCAGCTGAAGGTGCAGACTCATTGTCCATTACTACCCATAAAATTCATTCATATTGAAGAACAATGTCAAGGTTATGTCTCCATTCATTAAAATGCGCTCCATTTTCCAATTTGTTATTAGTCAAAAGCAAAGTGAGTGGATTCATATTGTGGTGTTTATGTTTGAAAATATAAATTATTAAAACATGAGCATATTAGTCAACAACATTGGAACTTTGTATAAAATCATGATGTATGCATGCATGATGACAGATTTTACAAAACTTAAAAAATTAAATCATTATACGACTATTATTTTACTTATCTATAATAGATTAAGTGATGGTGGGATATCTTATCCATTAAAAGAAAATCTGGGACCCTCCCATTGAAAAAACTACCAAGCATCTCCATGCCTAACATTTTGAGAAGTGCCATAATTTGGTCCATACATTTATCAACAGAGCTACGATGGGCAGGTTATTGATAAATTATGTTGAGTGTGTAACCATTTAATTCATCAACTAAAGATACTTGCAAACCATGCCTTAGTGGGAGGTCACATTTACTACTAATAAGTGGACTTATCCTTTAAAAGACCCAAACCATGCAAGATCTAGGATTCATGTCCTCTGGTGGAGAGTAACACTTTACCACATACAAATGGGCCATCACATGGGAACCATTGACTCTCACATGAGCATCCTCTCCCACTCAATCTTTTTGGGCATTAAGTTTTATAAATACCATCTTGTCTAGATGCAATTTATTATCCATCCTATATTGTTTCATTATATATCTCATACATAATGAATGCATGGAAAAGCCTAGGGTTGACAATTATTCTAAATGGCATCCTATCATATAATATCACATATTATTAGCATTTATTCATCCCTTCATCTCATGAATAATAACATTACTTTTGATTGTCCATCCTAGAACATAAAATTAAATTATGAGGCTGGTGGCCCAAACAAAACATGTCTTGGACTTGGATCTTCTACTTCAAACTCTTCATCCACATGACCCAAACTATTCGGTAAAAAATGTGTAATGACATTTTCATAAAATCGATTTTTTCCACTTTGAAAATAAAAATTCCAGCACTTGTTTTTGGAAAATCCAAAACACAAAAAATTCCAGCACTTGTTTTATAAAAACCGAAACTTTGTTATAACTAAAAACTTAGTATTTTTTCCGTAAAACCGAAACTTTGCTAATACACCAAAAATACCAGTATTTTTTTTTCATAAAACTGAAACTTTGTCGCAACAAAAAATTCAAGCATTTTGGTTTTTCATAAAACCAAAACTTTGCCAATACACTAAAGGATACATCAAAACCATTATGTAGTCTTTTCTTTGATCCATGGTTGTTCCATCTTTAATATTACATAACTTTGTACATTACAAAATGAAAGAAAATAGAAAAATGAAGCCAAGGAGGAAACATGATGATGATTGTCCACCCTTTTTGTTACAAACCAAACGAAGAAAACTTACAAAGTAAAACAATATTTTATAGACAACCAAAAGAGAAACACATAAACCATATATATTTTTGTCACATAAAAATATGCAGCATACAAAGTTTGATTGCCAACCCATGCATCACATATAGGAACCGAAATCATGCATAATAACCTAGCTCTGATACCAATTGTTGGATTGAAAACAAAATCATGCAAGATTTGGCTAAAATGGTAGATTTCAAAAAAAATTTCGAAATAAAAAACACAACAAAAACAACATAACCAAATCAACATGTTTCATCTATACATGATACGGTATAAGGAAAATAATTAACATAAGAACAAGATAGTAGAAATATACCGACTCCTTACTATAGCTTTGACTCCTCGCTTTTGTATCCTCTACTTATCAATGTATCCTCTCCATGTTATTGTATCCTCAACCAATTTGATCTACCACTTGTTCTCCTTAGACAACTTGGTTACCAAGATCCTTTGGTGGGAAAAGAGAAGAAATCTTGAAGAGATTTTTCTTTGCTGGAAGAAGCAAAAAATGAGACCCTTCTCATTCAAGTTTCAGCTAGGGTATGCATGAGAGGAGAGAGTGAGTCAAAAAATGCAGAATATCTTCTTTTCCTTCTCTTAATTTTGATTAACATGAAAGAAAGAAGTGATACTCATCCAATGCATCACTTCATTCTTTAATCAATCATAAAAAAGTCAATAAATAACACTTTTCTCATTTATTTAAGATGGCTATATGAAAAGACTAATAACCTAAATGAGACCCTCTTATTTTCAGTTATGGATGAAAGAAGGAAGAGAGAGTACATCAAATTCACCTCTTCTTTTCTTTAATCAAATGAATGCTAAAAGGTTACATTACATGCCATCATTAAAAGACAACCATTAAATCAGTTAATGATAAGATCATTACTCCATTTAATGATGATAAAGCATGATAAAAACCATCTTTAATTTAGCAATTCAATGCACATTTAGCTATAAAAAACTGAAATATGCCCTCCCCTTTTTAATAACTTTGTTTCAATTTAATTAATCAAATCAAACCAAAGTCTAGCACAATATTAAATATTCATTTGGGCTTCAAATTAACAATTAATTAGTGCAAACCCAACATTCAATCATAGGCTTTAAAACCTCTATTTATATTTCTTACTTTTCTTGATAACCTTCCTAAAAACCAAGTAGAGAATCTAATTGGACTTAGATAATTTAAACTCCAATAAGCCCATAATTAATTTAATCTCATTATAATTAATTCCAGTTTATTAACCAAATGTCATTCCACTAAATTCAATTAGTTGAACTCTTGAATTACTAAATATTATGAGAACACATGTTTCAAATAAGATGTCCAATTGCAAACTTTATTATGCAGTATATTATAGCCATCCACATAATAAAGGTTAAAATTACTGCTTTGTCCTCTTGTTGGTTTTTCTTTCTAAATTAATACACAAGATCTCATCTTAGTGTTAAGGCATAGGTAGCTAGTCCATCAAACTACTAGGGTCAGTTTAATCACCAAACTCTGTAAAACATTTAGAAGTGATGATATTACTATAAACTCTTTATTTGAATGAATGTTCCCTGATAGATGTTTCAATTAATAATTCCAACATGCAAACACTAGATTGATAATCTGTAAAAATCCATTATGATCATATCAATAATTATAATGAAATACGTATGAGTTCACCACTCATCAAGATTGTGGTTCGTAATAAAAGAATGCTAAGGTGTATGTTTTAAGATTAAAGTAATGGCTTCTTTAATTAAAAAAATACTTGATTCCAGATTCATTTAATAGTGTCATTATCGATAGTCAACTACTATCATGATATGAAACTCATCATTCCCTTGAAGCAAACTCTTTTACTTACACGGAGATAAATAGCAACACTACAGTCTAAACTATAATCAAGCAACCAACTTGACTATTCAGCTGTGAATCAATTAATTTATATTTTAATAATATACATGTTTCCGATACATCTGCATGTATATGTATATTACTTACAAAAGAATCTTGGTACCTTATGACTAGATATATAATGCTCATACAAATAAAACCAAACTCTTTTGTTTTATTAATAATAAATATTTTCATTACAAAAGTATCTGGAAGAAAATTAAGTTATATGTAAATACACTTGCTTTCTAGGGAACTATATTTACTTAACTCCAACAGACATCACACCTAGCAAACACCCAAGTAATAGAAAGCAAAAGTGAAATGTTGTTAGGATCAACTGGAATTTAAAAAACACATATTTTTCATTTTGCTATATTGGAAAAAATTGCTATTGAGGCATAATGTTGATGTGATGCATACTTAAAAAAATATTTGTGTGAATGTTTTAGGAATTGTGATGAGAATTGATGGCAAATCGAAAAAAGTAATTAAGGCTATATTAGACTTAGAAGACATGAATATAAGAAAATATTTGCATTTGAAAAGAAGAGATGATGGGTCATAGATTATTCTACCAGTTTGTTACAACATGTCAAAAAAAGAAAAGTAAACTTTTTTTCAATTTCTTAAATTAGTCAAGTTTCCTGATGAGCATGCATCTAATATAGCCTGTTGTGTGAATGTTAAATAGAAAAATATTGTGGTTAAAAAGCCATGATTCTCATGTACTTGTACAATGATTACTTCCTGTTGGAATATGTAGGTGTTTGTCGAAGGATGTGTCCGTAACTTTGGGTCAACTGGGTGAGTTTTTTAAGCAATTATGTTATAAGACACTTCAAGTTGAAGAGCTTGAGAAAATGAAAAAAGACTAGTTTTGATTCTATGAAAGCTTAAACTAATATTTCTATAACACCCCATGTTAGGGGTTAGAAAATTTAGGAATTTACAGTACATCATATGTTTTGCATAATTGAGTATTCGCTAATACATGCATATGAATTTTGACTTATACAAATAATTGTACATGCATTTATTGACATTTCTGGGTAAATTTGATTTATAAGTGAAAATTGTAGATTTAAATTGAAGTGTATTAATTATGATTTAGAAATTTTGGTATATTTTGGATATTTTGAAATTTTTGGTGAATTATTTTGAGCTGAAAATTTATTTGGAGAGTGTTATTATTATTTTGGATTTTTTAGTGAATTTTAGAAATTTCCAAAATAGGTGACAAATGGACTAATACTTAAGTGACAAATGGATCCATTCTTGTGTGACAAGTGGACCAATACTAAGGAGACATATGGACTGATTAATTGGTGACATATGGCAGCATCTAGAGTGGATTAGTGGCAGCATCTTGAGTTGGCAAATGTAAGACATGCCTTAGGACAAGTGTTGTGCTTGAATGGTGACACCTAACATGTTGATGTGTTTGAATGGTGACACCTAGCATGTTGATGAAGCAAATTCCAGCAGCAACATTTCTGTTGTTTCTCTTATATCTCTTCCACGAAATTGCTTCAACCTTTCTTTATATTCTGGTCTTTGCCCTAGCTAAGTTGGTATATGAAATTCACTCCTTAATCTCTCACAAAACAGCGAAAAAAACCAGCTGAAAGCTACCTTCATCTTGCTGTCCAAAATCTACTTTTTTTCATCCTAAGTTAGTGATGAATTTTGCTTGCATGGAGATTTGATTTAATCTGGAGTTTGAGCTGTATTGAAAACCTAAAAAGTAAGTGACAATTTAATCTTTATGATATCTTTCGTAGTATGAGAGTTATGTGTTGGACCCCAAGCCTTTCTATTAAATGAGATATTATTGGTGATTATTCATTTGTAGAGAAAAGGAAAATTCTTGAATTTGAAATAAAATGGCAAAAATGGTTTAGGTACAAAATGGGGTATATATGATATGTTAGAAGTTAAAAGCTGGAAAATGTATATGTTCATTGAGTATGCTTCGGTGTTTTAGCCATAACTTTTGCTCTAGTTATCCAAATGAGATGATTTTTTATTTAGATTAAGCTAAAGAGATAAGGCTACAATCTGTCTGATGAAATTAAGTTTTTATTTGATCTCTAAGAATGCCAATTTTTTATTGGAAGTTGAGAACAGAATATTGTTTCGGATATGAACATTCCGAAAACAGTTGGTGTATAAATTTTAGACTATGGAACTAAAATTGAATGCTTTTGATGTCATTAGAAAATTAGGACAATTTCTTCATTTTTTGATGTCACTAGAAGGAAGTGTTACCAAATTTCTTCAATTGCATGATTAGAATAAGGTCTTGATTTGTGGAAGGAGTTAAGTAAGACTTAAATGAATTTTTAGGCAAGGATAGATTATTTATGTTATTTTTGTGGAATTAATTAGCATGTTAATGGAATTTAATTAGCATGTTAATTTGAGCAAGACCATATGACATGGATTAAATTGAATTAAGGTGGTAAGATTGCATGAGGGGCAAAATTGGCAAGCCACTTAAGCTTTTAAGGTACAAGGCTTATAAGGAAGGGTATAAGGGTCATTTTTCACTCATTAATGGCAAGATTGTAAATAAGAAGTGGAGGCTTGATTTTAAAGGAGAGAGGAGCACGAAAATTAGAATAAAAGAACATAAAAAGAGAGAAGAGAGTGAGAGGTTCGGTGGAGAGAAAGAAGAAAGAAGAAAATAAGCTAGGTCTTGATTTTTCTTGGTTTTCAAGATGGATTTTGAGTTGATTCAAGAAGGAAAAGGTGGAAGAAGATGAGAGCTTCCATATGAGCCAAGAAACTCCTCATTTGGTGAAGGATCAAGGTAAGGGCATTTTTGATTTGTTGGATTTTTAAAAGGGTTTTGGTGTACATAGCTTAAGAATGGTATAAGTTTTCTAAGACCAATTTTAGTGATTATGTCTTATGAGTTGTTCAATTTGGATGCCTATTGATTAGGGAATTTTGCCATTGATGAAGGAGATTAAGAGAGGCAACAGGAGCAAGAGGGGATGCATTTTGTACATTTATTGTTCTTTAAAATAGTTTGAAAATGTGCCGTAAGTTTTCGTATATGTATTTTGTGAATGAATTTTGAGTGATATGGGAATGGTTTCAAATTGTTCCAAAATTGTTGTGTTTTGTGGCTTTTGGATGATTTGAGTAATGGTTATATGATTGGTATGAGATTTTGGGTGATGAATTGTGAAATGTTGATGGGAAGGCATATGAAATGTGTCATGTGCATGACAAACAAGTTTTTGAAATATGCCATTGGGCAATCCGTTCCCAAGTTGTGAAATGCATGTTATGTGGGTTTGGTTAGGTCCCTTAACTATGTCAAGTGCACTTGTCAAAAGGCTTCTCCCACCTGCCCGCTAGTGGCATAGAGCTCCTTCAAGGACTCCCCTAAGTTCACGGCTACACAAGACCGCTATGCGAAAATGTGTAGTATGTTCTATTTTGGACCAACTCAAACCATTCTGATGTGTTATGTGTTCATGATGTGTGACAAGTTTCAATGAAGTCATGATTTATGATGTTTATGAATTTCTTGATAAGTTGTGAAGTTCGAAAATATGTGACATGGATTTCAATTTGAACTTTACAATAGAAATAAATACTTCAATGGTTTTTGTTTATTTCTTGGTTATAAACTTGTTACCCACAAGTTTTAAGCTCTACCCCTCTCATTCTCATCTCCAGGTGATAAGAAAGAGATCGGATGAAAGAAAGTCAAGGCAATTGTTTGTTTATGCATATGTTGTATTGTTAAGTTGGATTGATGTAAAAACAAGACTTTAGACATATTTTGAGAATTATGGGATTTTGTATCTTTTGTTGTATTTTGGGGATTTTGTGAAATGATGTAATTTGGCTTGGAAATGCCATTGATGTTTGTAAAACTTTTAATTTATGATGTAAATGAAATATGAGTTTGGATATGGATGATTGCCAAATTGAAATGTGAATTTGTGTATGGATGATGTGGAGTTGGAATATGAATTAATTAAGGATGAGATTAAATTGGAATTAAGTACACTTGAAGAAGTAATCCATTTGAGTTGAATGAACTTTGAATATGAATTGTGTATGATGATGTGGGTTGAATTAGATATAATGGAATGAGGCTATCCAATTGAGATAATGAATGACCTATTGTTATATATGTAAGTGAGGCACTATGGAAAAGAAAGATAGAAAAGTTATGAACGATGAGTTGTGGTTAAATATGAAGAGTAAAATAAATTGAAGTTGATGATTTGATGAATTCCAATTAGTTATTGAATGGATAAGAATGTGTTGCTTTAGTTAAGGAAGTGAAGTTGAGATGAATTTCAAGCTTTCACAAGGATAAGATTTGTGTTCTCACTTCCATAGCAAATTTGGAATAATCTAGGTAGAATTAGCCAAAGTTACCTTCATGAAAGTTGTAGTTCGTCCTTATAGCTTTCCAACGCCATAAAGTATGTATTTTTTGGCCATTGGAATCGAAAGATATGATTGTTACAAGTTATGATGTTGTATAGGATTTGTGTATGATTGCAGCTAGAGTAAGTGATAGGAAATTGTGATTTTGATGATCCAAATGGATTGAGATTTGAGAGTTCATGAGATAATTTTGGTGTTTAAGTTGTTATGAATGATATTGTAATAGAGGAAGTAAATTTGGGAAAATTCTCAAATTCTCATGAGGGTAAATGTGTGTTTTGGTTTCTAGGAGAAAACTGGACTGATTTAGATGTAATTAGACAAAGTGTCTTCATGAAAGTTGTAGCTTGTCTTTCGATCTTTCCAACGATATAAAGTATGACATTTTTTGACAAGGGAGCTGAAAGATATGATTTTTAGAAGTTATGTTATTGTTTTATAAGGACATTAATTAAATAGCCACTTTGAGGTAGATTTTGACTTTTTTAGAGGCTGAATGGGTTTTTAACTCCTTTATGGAAGTTGTAGAGCTTCTCTTTAACTTTCCATCGATACCAAATTTGCAAAATTTGGAGTTCTAGGTCAAAGATACGAAATTTGGAAGTTAGGTTGTTGGAAAAAAAAATAGGGGGTCGCATGTGTCGCGAGTGTGACGCCGCGCATCCTCGTGTGTCGCGATGCGACGCTGTCGCGAGGGCGACGCGACCCTTTTCCCCCTTTGACCTGACCTCTTTCCACTCTTTTTCTTATAACTTTTTCGTCCGACCTCCGATTGACTTAATTTTTGAAGCGTTAGATTCCTAAGACATTCCTCCACTTTTCCATAAAAATATATAGTTTTTGAGATTAATTTGAAAAAGATGAATTGAATAAAAGTGAGAGGATCGATTGAAAAAATCTGAACACATTTCTGTATTGTGGTGATATCTTGAGCTATAGAGCCCCGAATGAGGTAGTTCTTGTTTCTAAATAAATTTGAGACATGAAGCTACAATTCATCTGAAGGAATTGAATTTCAATTCAGTCCTTAAGACTTTCAGTTTCTGGAGTAAAGTTGGGTATAGTGCATAATCTCAATTTAGTAATAGTCCGAAAGTGTTTGGGCCATAACTCTTAGAGTTCTAAACCAAATTGAATGTTTTGGTGTCATTATAAGCTTAATGAAGAGAGGAACAAATATTATGAAGAATTCCTTTTAAAATTCCCTTTTGAGATGTTCCAAAATCTGTTCGGAAGTAAGAGAGATGAATACTTTTGCTGACGTTTGGCTTGGTGTGGCCGCATACCATTTTGAAGAAGGTAATAGTGATTCTTGTGATTTCGTTGTGTGAGTTCGCCCTTTTGTGGCTTGAGATGTTATGAGAATGATGAGGAACCGATGATGGCTAATGAAAGTACTTTGAAGTAACTCTATAAGGAAATATGTTCATGCTTTATAAGGGTTAAATGAATTAATCCTACAACGTAAGACGTACAGGTTTTATGTTTTCGAAGAGTGTGAAAAAAAAATCTAAGGAGAAATGAAGAAGATCACATTTCAGGATTTCGCAAGCGTTGGATTCTGGATTCAATCGGGATCCAACATTTGTGGTATCAGAGCACCAGTATTAGGATCTTACATGGGTGCATGTGTATAAGTTACTCATATAAGCAATTGTTAAGAGTTTAAGCTAAGGAAAAAGAATGATTTGTCAGAAAGTAAGAACATAAGGAAAGTTTGTTTATACGTACTTGAACTGATATAGATGTGGAACTATTTTTATGAAGTGAATGAAAAGGAAATGGAGACAAGTAGAAAATAAGGAAAACATAAATTGCTATGATCTTAAAAAGATGAAGCCGGAACCTAAGTGGTTGCTTGATAAATCTGACAAAGAGTTATGATATTCCATAAGGATGTGTTAGTGGAACTAAGATCATAATTTTTATGATGATTATACATCTATAAGTTTGAATCGATGGCGAATATACATATGTAAGATACAATGTGAAGGATAATGGGAAGATGAGATGAATGATAGTGATATTTGTACAAGTCCAAGAAGATTAAATTGATTGTTATTGTGAGTATCTATATGATGATCCATCATCATACATAAGTGAGTATATTACGCATGTAGGTAATATATGTGTGGAGATGATGGTAGCAAGAAACCTTCTTTCGAAGGAGAATAAGTAGAGCAGATAGTTTATATTAAGGATGATCAATGAAAGAACTGATCAGGAAGGAATTGTGATGATTCGAAAGTGAGTACACTCCCTAACAAATATTCAACCAGAGAGGTAGAATATGTTACTGAAAAAGTATGTATTTTGTTTAATAT
Source organism: Erythroxylum novogranatense (assembly GCA_029891385.1). Lineage (NCBI taxonomy): Eukaryota > Viridiplantae > Streptophyta > Magnoliopsida > Malpighiales > Erythroxylaceae > Erythroxylum > Erythroxylum novogranatense. The sequence continues at coordinate 77,229,616 of CM057234.1, forward strand.
AAAGGGTCATATGAGTGGATTCCTAAATTTGAGGAGACATGAATAGCTAGTATGAGGAGTATATAGGTTCGTGTTATATTATGTGAAAGTATGTTGGGAAGATACAAATCTGACTTGATGAATGTATTAAAATCACAAAAAGTTAAGTCTGCAAATAAATTGCAATGTGTGGAGAAATTAGTATGAATGAACAAACATGAGAATAAGTCTATGTGAGATCTGAGGAAATTCAAGGAATGGAGAAAATCATTCGAGGAAGGAAGTCAATTAGGAAATTGAAAAGAAAGTGAGACAATGTACCTCATTGAGGAATCAGTTATTTAAGGAATCATGAGGGCTAATCAGGAGGCACATGGAATTTGATAATAATTGATTGAGTTAACAAATGCCCGATAGCACTATGGTATTGGAGACTAAAGTGGTCTAAGATTTAATGATGCATTAAAGGTATTCAAAGAATTAAGAAGAATAGTTTGAATATATGAAGAAAAATGTGTAAAACGTATGAGTAATATAAGTAAAGAGAATTTTGAAAGAACTGTGTTGATGTAAATTATATCATATAGATTTGGAGATTTTTATAATATGTACTGGTGTTGTATAAGACATTTGGCTAAAATCCAATGCAGCGTAAAAAAGTGATTCCATATGTATGAAGACAACTAAAGTTCTATTAGTTGATTATTTGATACATGATTTAGAATTGCTACATTGATGGTTGTTTTGAAAGTTTGGAGATAGTATATATACAGGAACATTTTAGATATACATATGCAAGTATAGATCGTAAAAGTTGGAGGCAATCACTGAATTGGGAGAATTAATTATGAGACTCAGGAGATTGATATAAATACCAAAAGGCTATGATTGTTCAAGTGAGAAATTCCAAGTAAAGCTAAGTGTTATATCAGATACCTTAAGTAGAAATTCGATATTAAGGTTATCAAACTAATGTAAAAAGAAGCATAAAATAGGGGGTTTGGTTTATCCCAAATTAAGGATTAAAAAGTTGTGAATCTTATTAAGAGATTGAAAATAGACCCGAATTTCGAGTTCAAATAAGAAGAATGATACATGGTGAGTGAAATAAGAAGTATGTGAAATCAATAAAGATGCTTGAGCAAAAGGATTTCTAGAAAAGTACAAATGGTAACATAAGGTATGCGTTATAGTAGGAATGCATCGAAAGATCTTTTAGTGATTAAGAATGTCAAAGTAAGCAAGTGGATGTTTAAATTGATGGTCTTAGTTGTTAAGAATATGCTTAAGGCATATAGTTTCAAGTTCATAGGGCCATGAGATCCAAGTATAGTTCTATTTGACTTTAAGTACGAAAATCACTGTACTAGTGATTTCTCCTCGAATATTGTATGAGGAGTTAAATGATAGAAAAAGGTCATCATTCTTGTATTATAATGAGTAAGGCCTATAAGTTATTGAAGGATAAAATTGGAGATGTTATTTGACAGGTGAATTTGATCAATGCTAGAAATTAGGTGATTCAAGAGAGATGAATGAATTAGATAGGTTAACACCAAGGGTATGAAATACAGTGAGAGAGACATAAAAGTTAAGTATACTGGCAATATAGAGTTGTAAACTAGGAAGCGAAGGATGAATTGTTTCTCAGAGTATCATGTTCCCAAAGTGTGTTAGATTGAATGCAAGATGTGTTCAGGGTAGGATAAAGAAGCAACTCATCCTAAATTGTTTTGGTGCCTATAAAGTTATTAAGAATCGGACCATTGACTCATGAGTTATTCATTTGTTTGATCACTTAAGTGAGAATTTCGAGGACGAAATTTTTTTTAGGGGGGGAGAATTGTTGGACCCTAGGCCTTTCTATTAAATGAGAGATTATTCATGTGTAGAGAAAAGTAAAATTTTTTAATTTGAAATAAAATGGTAAAAATGGTTTAGGTACAAGATGGGGTATATATGATAAGTTGGAAGTTAAAAGCTGGAAAATGTATATGTTCATTGAGTATGATTCGGTGTTTTAGCCATAATTTTTGCTCTAGTTATCCAAATGAGATGATTTTTAATTTGGATTAAACTAGAGAGATAAGGCTACAATTTGTTTGACGAAATCAAGTTTTTATTCAGTCTCTAATAATGTCAATTTTTGGTTGGAATTTGAGCATAGAATATTGTTTCGGATATGAACAGTCCGAAAATGGTTGGTGTATAAATTTTAGACTATGGAACCAAAATAGAATGCTTTTGATGTCATTAGAAAATTAAGACAATGAGGAACATTTTTCTATAAGGAAGTGTTACCAAATTTCTTCAATTGAATGATTAGAATAAGGTCTTGATTTTTGGAAGGAGTTAAGTAATTTCTTATTGAATTAAAATTGATATTGATGAATGTGTACTGAATTGTGTACTGATTCTGGACATGAAGGTCTAAGGTATTGATTGATTAATGAGATATTGAAGTGTTGTTTACCTTACTTTGTTCTTCTTGTTGAATTTGATTTATGCTGATTGTGTTATGAATTCCGGACAATGATTATCCGAGGCGTTTGATGCATGTTTATATCATTGGAAGTGCTTTTTCATGTGAATATGATTGACTACTTGCTTTGCACATGTAATGTTTGAAATGAACTTGTTTTATTTTAAAACTATTGAGTCCTAATTGTTGGTAAATAAGCATGCGTAGAAGGGTTTGCAGTTGCTTCTGTGATACTTCGGTGTCTTCTATTATCGACACTTCGGTGTCTTCTGTTAGTGACACTTTGTGTAGAGACTTCAGTCTCTTCTGTGACACTTCGATGTTGAGACTTCAATCTCTTGTGTATAAGTCCCGTTACCCACTTCTATAAATGGATTTAGCTATCATCTTATTTTGTACTCAGATATCTGTTTGATTTTGATATAAACTAAATTATGTTCTGATTTTGAAGGGTTTATACCCTCTTGTGTTATGCGGTTTTGTTATTTATAAAAATCTGTTCTAAAATGCATTCTGTCTGACTTATTGTTAAAAAAATATTTGAATGCATGTTGATGTTGTTACATGATTCAGTATGACGAGTTGTCAGTTTATGTATAGATTAGTTATTACTCATTAAGTTATATGTTTAACATGGTGGATTTGCCCCGTGTAGGTTCAGAGAGAAGGACTTAAGGAATGAAACAAGTCAACCGCAATGATCAATGAAGTTTGAGTGTTGGTTTGAAAATAATGTAAATTTTTTGTTTGAATTTTAGGCTTGTATCTGATATGTATATGTGGATTTGTTTGTAAGTTTGTAACAATGATACTTTAGTTTGGTTTGGATTTTTCAGCGAGTTTGTGTTATGTACTATGTAATTTAATGTATGTTTGCCGGGATTATTTACTGAAAGTTTTCGTATGCATTGGTTTGGTATACTGTTTTGTGTGGCATTCATACATCCTTCCAGGGGATATGTGGGTGTTACAATTTTTGGTATCAGAGCATTGTTTAGGCGATTCTGGTGTAACCAGCACTCTATTTAGTGTACAAGTTATGTTATGGCCTAATGAGGTGTCCCATGTTTTATCTATAGAATTTACGAAGGAAGGATCTCGCGAAATTGTTGATGAAGTTGTTGAGAGCAATCAGCTGGAGCAAACTTGTTAAAAAATACCTGGACCGTCGAGGGTCAATCGAGGTGAAGCTAAAGTGTCACCTCCTCCTCCAGTTCAGGGAGAGGCATTGATTAAGCTATCCTATGATATGATGACATTGCTGCATCAGCTGACAACACCTAAGGCTCCGATTGATCAACTGAGGAAGTATAGAGTTGAGGAATTTACTTGGACATGTCTGGAGGAATCTGAAAAGATTGAGTTCTGGATTGAGAAGGTGAAGAGGGTACTGCATGAGATCAGTTGTCCAGCTGAGCAGATGATGCATTGTGCTGTCTCTCTCCTTCAGGAAGCAGCTTATGAATGGTGGAAGTTCGTTATGAGAAGTCCTCAACTACTGGTACCTTTGACATGGGATTTCTTTGCCTAAGAATTTAAAGCTAAGTATGTGACAGAGGCTTACAGAAAGGATAAATGGAAGCAATTTCTGAATTTAAAGCTGAGAAACTTATCAGTTGCTAAGCACGATGGGGAATTCAGTCATCTCAATAAGTATGCCCCAGAATCAGTGCTTACTAAGGAGTTCCGATGTCATCAGTTTGAGGATGGATTGAATGATTCTGTCAAGGAGCATTTGGCCGCAGTTACTCTATTGCGTCAAGTAAATTATCATCAGTTGGTACAGGCTACTATGAAGATAGAGAGGCAAGAAGTGATGAAGAGGGAAAGGAATCAATGAAGGGGCTTTACATGAGGAGGTCAGTCCTCGGGCAAAGAAGTCGGGACAGAGTTTCCTCTGTACCAGAGTTTACTTAGAGATCTGTGGCTCATGGAAGGTCGTAAAATTATCCCTCAATGACTGTTTCTGGTAGGGGTTCTTCTGCAGGCCGGGGTTCTGATCCCCCGGAGTGCCTTCATTGTTCTATGCATCATTGGGGTGTTTGTAGAAGGGCTACGGGAGCATGTTTTTGCTGTGGCAGTACTGAGCATTAGATAGCCAATTTTCCTCTCAGACATCACAGGTAAGTAGAGTGGATTCTTATGCATCTGTTGGGAATAGAGGGCAGGGTAGAAGTTGAGGGGGACCTGGATAGAATAGACCTAATCTGAGTACGCCGTTGGAGATTGTTAATTGACCAGTTGTGTCTTCTGCTTTGGCTCAAGCTTATGCACTGAAAGCTCGTGAGGATCAAGATGCACCAAATGTCATTGCTAGTATGGTTTCTCTCTCTAGTTCTGAAATGTATGCATTAATTGATCCTGGATCTACGCATTCGTATATCTGTGCTAGAGAAATGTTTGACATGGGGATGCCTATAGATCAGATAGAATATGACATGCATGTAACCAGTCCTCTGGGTAGTAGTGTGTTGGTGAATCAACTGGTTAGGAATTGTCTTATTATGATTCAAGGAAGTGCTTGATAAATTGCTTGATATTCCTATAGTGAATGAGTTCCTAGATGTTTTTCCTGAGGAACTGCCAGGACTCCCTCTTGAAAGGGAAGTGGAGTTATCTATCAAAGTTATGCCTAGCACTGCTCCTATATCTAAAGCCCCATACAGAATGGCTCCTACTAAGTTAAAGGAGCTAAAGGTGCAGTTACAAAAGCTTCTAGGTAAGGGGTTTATTAGACCCAGTGTGTCATCGTGAGGAGCAACGGTGTTCATTGTTAAGAAGAAAGATGGCACATTGCGGATGTGCATCGATTACAGACAGTTGAATAGAGCCACATTGAAGAATAGGTATCAATTGCCAAGGATTGACGATCTATTTGATCAGTTGAAAGATGCAGGAGTGTTTTCGAAGATAGATTTGAGATCAGGGTATTATTAGCTTCGGGTAAAGGATGTGGATGCACCAAAGACTGCATTTAGGACCCGTTATGGACATTATGAATTCCTCGTAATGTCATTTGGGTTAACTAATGCTCAAGCAACATTTATGGATCTAATGAATAGAGTGTTCAAGTCTTATTTGGACCAATTTATTGTGGTGTTTATTGATGATATTCTGGTCTATTGTAAGAATGAACAGGACTATATTGAACATCTCCGAATTGTATTACAGACCCTGTGGGAAAGACAGTTGTATGCTAAGCTGAGTAAGTGTGATTTCTGGCTTCAGGAGATATCATTTCTAGGGCATGTTGTCTCTTCTGAAGGAATTAGAGTTAATCCTAGTAAGATAGAGGCAGCTGTTAATTGGAAGCCGCCATGGAATATGACAAAAGTGAGAAGTTTTATGGGTTTGGCTGGTTATTACCGACGGTTTGTTTGTAGGAAAATCCCGGTGGGTACATCACATGTACCCGGTGCGGAAAACAAAAATTTTTGTCCCAGGACTTTCCCGAAACCCAGGATCGTTGTGTCTATATAACTAAATCAAACCATAACGACCTACGTAGCCCGTCTCTAACGGTATTCACGCAGAGGTCGGAAAACCTAACCGGGACAAACCCTTTAACCCGGGAATAGCTAGAACAAAGTAAGGAGTGTGCTAGCACTAACCTTGTTCTTGGAGAGCAATAGTCAAAAGAGGAGATGACAAAATCACTTGGAAGAGGAGATGAAGAACTCGTTGGAAAGGATGAGAGCTTTAGGTTTTCACAAAACCTTTGCTTTCTCTTGCTTCCACGATGATGACTCTTCAAGATTAGGTTTAAAACAATTTTTAACCCTTTTATATGTGTCATCAACGAGCTCCTTCATCTTTCCTCCAACTTGTTTTGTCTTTTATGCAATTAATGCTTAATGACTAAGCATATAAGGAAGCTTCCAATTGCTTCCTTCTTGTCCTCCACGTACACAAGCATATAATTATATATATTAATTAATTATTTACTTAATTAATTAATATATATCATTGCTGAAGTGGTCCATCACACGGAATTGGTCTATCGGCCTCTCGGGCCCCACCGGTGAAAAATCGCCGGAGACCCTTTTCAGCAATGTCGATGTCACGATCTCATCGGGACATATCCCAATCTCATCGGGATCCATTTAATCCGTCTGCTCTCCGGTATTGGATCACTATCCAAAACTATTTTACGAGTTCTCCGAGACACTCTTATGCGTGTGACCCATTAGGTTCCCGGTTATGTTGGCCACTTAGATTAACACTTGATCTAAGCAAGTCATGAGCGGTATCTAGCAACACATCATGACCCCCAATTGACCGGAAAGTAATTGGTTTAACGAAGTTATATAAACTACGAACCAAATTACAAACCTTTCCATAGACAATTGCCGTGCAATTCGTCCTTTCACCATGCTATACCCCACTTGGTTTGAGTATGGGCAAGTGTCAACTCTTACTAGACCGATCAGATCAAATCTAATCCAAGTGTAATCAGTTCTTGTCCTAGGACTCATTACTTTAATGTCCATGAAGACTGTCTTCATGACATATGTGCTCCGGCGCCAGAGACTTGCAAGTAATGATCCTCACAAGAGGCCATGGGTATCTCTTCTGCTAATATCACAGAAGTGGTGAATCCTTTGTTGGCTACTCAATTACCTTCGAATACCTCAAACTGTACCCAATCACCACCCTATGAGCGACCTCTGAAAGGCAACAAGGAATGGAGTCAAAGCACAGAATCAGTATCCAAGATATCCTTGAGTACCTCAAGTCTAAGGATACTTGCACCATTGCTATGATGAGATTCTCACTGACATAATATCCATGTGATGATCTCATGGTAGGTCATCCAATGTACTTACTACTACTAGTAAGCATCCATATGTCAAATCTAAATATCTCAATATTTACAGGTTCTGAGATCCACTGCTTGATCCAATCAAGGAGTTTGACATATGCTAGTCTATCCGGATTAACGATGTCCAGTCTCATTAATCCTATGACTAGGGATCATTTAGATAGTGACATAATTGCACATGATAGGAATCTCAATAGTATGATCACATCATAATTTCCTTCATGCTATGTCATATATCATGGACTTCATTAATTCGATTTAAGATTAAAATCAATTCATAAATATGAACATCAAATTAATGAAATATGCCTTTTCTTTATTTATACAAACATCTTTGTACAAAATGCGCTAAAGGAGATTGTCTTTAGGGCACTACTCTAACACTCTTACAATGCATAAGTCGACTTATTACATATTCAGGTCGACTTGTACTTACAAATCTCCCACTTGACCTAAAGCCAATCGCCTTGGTATCTAATACCATAAGCGAGTACATGAGAATCAAAATTCCTCTGTGACAATGGCTTTGTCAACGGATCAGCAATGTTCTGCTCTGTGGGAATCCTCTCTATCAGGACATCACCTCGCCCGATGATCTCCCGAATCAAATGATATCGGCGGAGTACGTGTTTAGATCGCTGATGAGACCTTGGCTCCTTTGCCTGCGCAATAGCCCCATTATTGTCACAATACAACTGTATGGGCCCATCACTGCTAGGAACCACACCAAGTTCAGAGATGAACTTCTTGATCCAAACTGCTTCCTTTGCCGCCTCTGATGCAGCAATGTACTCTGCCTCGGTCGTTGAATCTGCAGTCGTCTCTTGTTTGGAACTCTTCCAACTGACTGCTCCGCCATTCAGTGTGAAAATATAACCTGATTGAGACTTTGAATCGTCCTTATCAGATTGAAAACTGGCATCTGTATGCCCGCTCACATGAAGATCTCCATCTCCATATATCAAGAAAACATCCTTAGTCCTTCTCAAGTACTTGAGGATATTCTTGACAGCAACCCAGTGACCCTCACCAGGATCCGATTGGTATCTGCTCGTAACACTTAGAGCATACGATACATCGGGTCTCGTACATAGCATAGCATACATGATAGATCCTACTGCGGATGCATACGGGATCATATTCATGCGTATCCTCTCATCTTGTGTCTTAGGACACATAGATTTCGAGAGTGTTATCCCATGAGTGATGGGAAGGAACCCTCTCTTGGATTGCTCCATGCTAAACCTCTTTAGCATCTTATCTATGTACGTTGACTGTGAAAGACCAAGCAACCTTTTAGATCTATCTCTATAGATCCTTATCCCAAGGATATAAGTTGCTTCACCAAGGTCTTTCATAGCAAATTGTTTGGACAGCCAAATCTTTACTGATTGCATCATTGAGACATCGTTTCCTAGTAACAATATGTCATCTACATACAATACAAGGAATACGATTGCTGTTCCATTGACTTTCTTATACACACAATGTTCATCCGGATTTTGTGAGAAACCAAACTCTTTGATTGTCTCATCAAAACGGATATTCCAACTCCGGGATGCTTGCTTTAATCCATAAATGGATTTCTGAAGCTTACATACCTTTTCGCCATCATTGGATATGAAGCCCTCAGGTTGTGTCATGTACACATCCTCAGCCAGATTTCCATTCAGGAAAGCTGTCTTCACATCCATTTGCCATATCTCATAATCATAATGAGCGGCAATGGCTAGGAGTATCCTAATGGATTTAAGCATTGCTACTGGACTGAAGGTTTCGTCGTAGTCAACTCCTTGTCTTTGACGAAAGCCTTTGGCCACTAGCCTTGCTTTATAGGTAATCACATTACCATCCATGTCGGTTTTCTTCTTGAAAACCCATTTGCACCCTATGGGTTTGATTCCTTCGGGTGCATCAACCAAAGACCATACTTGGTTTTCATACATGGAATCCATTTCAGATTTCATGGCACGAAGCCATTTATCAGATTCTGAACTCTTCAGAACCTCTTCATAGGTGGTAGGCTCATCATCTTCTATGAGCAATACATCATTCTGTTCACTCACGAGAAATCCATATCTCTCGGGAACAGAACGTATCCTACTTGACCTACGAACTTCGTGTGTAGTAGAAGGTTGAACTGTTACCTCATCTGTATGAGTTCGCTTGTTTGAGTTGAGCGATTGATCTGCTCTCATTGAGCATCTTGAACTTCCTCAAGTTCAACTTTGCTCCCACTGTCCTCTTTTAGAAGAAACTCTTTCTCTAAAAAGACAGCATGCCTCGAAACAAACACTTTTTGTTCCTCAGCAAGGTAGAATTGATATCCTCTTGTTTCTTTAGGATATCCTACGAACAAACATTTGTCAGACTTTGCATCCAGTTTGTCTGACTGTGTCCGCTTCACATAAGCAGGACAACCCCATACTTTCAAATGAGAAAGATAAGGTTTCTTGTTATTCCATATCTCATATAGAGTAACATCAACTGTCTTTGATGGAACTCTGTTTAACAGGTAAACAGCTGTCTCGAGTGCATACCCCCAAAAGGATTTGGGTAACTGTGCAAAGCCCATCGTTGATCGTACCATGTCCAACAAGGTTCGATTTCTCCTTTCTGCCACACCATTATGCTGTGGTGTGAAAGGAGGAGTCCACTGAGATAAAATCCCATTATCTCTGAGATAATCCAAAAACTCTTGGTCTAAGTACTCACCACCACGATCAGATCGCAATGTCTTGATAATTTTCTCAAGTTGGTTTTCTACTTCATTTCTGAATTGTTTGAACTTTTCAACGCTTCAGATTTGTATCTCATCGATACAAATACCCATATCGAGAATAATCATCGATGAAGGTAATGAAGTATCGAGAACCACCTCCGCATGGATGGACATTGGACCACATACATCTGAATGTATTAGATCTAATAATCCGATCGCTCGTTCACCCTTTCCTTAAAGGTAACTTAGTCATCTTGCCTAATAAACAAGATTCACATGTGTCATAAGATTCATAATCGAATGACCCTAAAGCGCCACTTTATGGAGCTTAGCTATCGTCTCTCATTTATATGGCCAAGGCGACAATGCCATAAATAAGTCGATTTTAAATTATCTCTTTTATGTCTTTTAGTGTCATTGACATTCATAATTGGACGTGACATATCTAATATGTAAATACCATTGCATAATGTACCAGTACCATAAAGCATTCCATTAGTACTAATAGAACAACCATTGTTACCAAAAGTCAAATGGAAACCACTCTATTTAAACAAGAAAGCATAATATGTTCTTTGTTATAACAGTACAAAATAACATTCATCCAATCTAAGTACAAGCCCACTGGGAGTGACAAAAATAAGTCCCTACACTAATGCAAGCAACCCTTGCTCCATTCCCAACGCGAGGTCTACTTCTCCCTTTGTAAGTCGCCATCGTCCTCGAGGCCTCGTGATATCATTACATATGTGTGAGCCACAACCGGTATCTAATACCCATATGTTATGATCGAAGCAGATTAACTTCAATGACAAACATACCGAAGAAGTTGAGGCATCGATGCCTTCTTTCGCTTCGATTCTTCCAGATAGACTTTGCGATTCGCGCCAAGGTGACGATCTTACCAGAATGGAAGCGGGTTCCCTTTAGTGCGATCTCTTTTGGTCTTCTTGGCTATACTTCCTTTTGGACTTTCCTTGGGTTTCTTACCCTTCTTCTTCTTCAGTTGCTTTTTCTTGGAACCCGAAGAAGTAGATTCCACCACGAGCACTGGCTTGCTATCCTTCTTGATAGCTTGCTCATTGTCTTGAGCAAATTGATCAACTCAGGAATTGTCGAGGAAACTTGGTTCATCCGATAGTTCATCACAAACTGTGAATAACTATCAGACAATCCAACAAGAATTAAGTCAATACTTAATTCATAGTCCATGACAAAACCTAAGACGGCCAATCTCTCGATATACCCATTCATCTTCAGTGCATACTGCACTGCTGATGAACCTGGAGTCATCTTAGTTGTGAAGAGCAACCTAGAAGTCTCGAACCGTTCGGACCGAGCTTGCTCATCAAACAACTCCCTAAGATGAAACACTATGGTATGTGCATCCATAGACTCATGCTGCTTTTGCAGCTCCGGTGACATCGATGCAAGCATAATGCATGTGGCCATGTCACTGTCTTTAAGATGCTTTTGATATGCTTTCTGATCACCATCAGAAGCATCGACAGCAGGTGGATCAGGAAGTGGAGTATCCAGGACGTATCCCAGTTCTTCAGATCTGAGAACAATTCTCAGATTTCTCAGCCAATCTAGAAAGTTTGGTCCAGTTAATTTGTTTGAGTCCATTAGTGAGCGAAGATTCACACTTGTAGACATTTTCAGACAACCTAAAATAGAGAGAGAAAGAATGTTAGAATAGATTTAAATGCATAATCATAAGGACTTAAATGATATGCATATGGCTCCCACTAGTTCCTAATGAATCCATAACCCTCATTACGAATCCAAGAAACAAAGTGACAAAATGTCCTAGTGGGTCGATATCCGACATTGCTAAGAATGACCTTGAGTTTGCCCAACAAGCCACCTTAGGTCAATCGGTAGGTATCGGTCATACCAATTGCATTACAAAATGCAACTATCGCCGATGCTATCAACTGTTGATGTATGCACACATTGGGTTATTAACACTTGATGCGTGTACATCGATGCACACTACCCAATTTCGCCTCGTCCACGTTGACCTTGAGTTTGCCCAACAAATCAACGCTTCAGAAAACCGACCCATTAATCCAAAATCATATTTTCATGGTTCGAACATATTCAGATATAAGCGAGCTTGAGTTTGCCCAACAACCCAACTCTATAAGAACTCGGTTCTTACCATATTAACGGAAGGCGTTAGTTTTCATATTCAGTTTGAGGGATTTCAGGTCTCATCTAAAGTCAAAACTCATCCAAGCTATGGGATCATAGTCAAACTATATGGATTGCTTTAGGGCATTTCATCAATCATATTGAATTTAAACCTAAATCATCCATCATCCCATTTCAAGATGTAATAAGTCGACTTGTGCCATGCAAGTGGACTTATGCCATCTGTAGACGCACAAGTCGACTTGTGCTATTGCAAGTCGACTTATACATCTCATAATCTGCAAGTGGACTTATGCTGCTTTTGCAAGTCGATTTGTACACTCATGCAAGTCGACTTATTCTGCTCATGCACGTATAAGTCGACTTATTTCTCTAACAAGTCGACTTATTCTGCATGTGCAAGTCGACTTACACTAGGTTTTGCTATCCAATTGGCTAATTCTCAATTCATGCAATTCTAATTCACAATACCAAGTATATACACATTACTAGATGTATCTATGAACACCTTCATAGGTCCATGCTCACCATATAGTCAAACTATGCATGAAAAGCTTGAAATAGATGAATACACTTATTCATTTTGACTTCCATAAAATTTAAGAATACCAAATTATCATCCTAAGTATCTCTAGGTAGTCTATACATTATGAAGATCACTTCGGCACATGTCACATAATTTGTGACGGCCAAAACAATCAGGACAATGCTATACACTAACGAGACGCTAATGTGACCTATTTGACATCCGAAAATTCATGGAAATCCTATTTCAAGAAAATCAGTTTGGGAAGCATGCCAACATCCAAGTAACATGTTTCTAATCACATTAAAAATCATTCAAGGCATTGTAATTGAAAATTACACCCTAAACCAATCAAACAAAAACAGCTCCAGCAATTGTCTCAACATTGCCATGTTCTGTTTGTTGCTTGAAAAATCCATTGAAACACTTTCAATAAATTCTGAGAAAATTACAGAGGTTAGTACATGTTCAGAAAATGCTCCATGAATTTTTTCAGGATTTATTTCCATCAAAAACTCAACAAACCTCAGCAATTTAGACAATGCTGAATCTGTGTTCTCCAACACAGTTATTCCCAGCAGCACACAATAAATTCGTAAATAAATAGTCAATCACCTAGAAAACATTTTTCCTTTCTCATAGACATTCACATATGTCTTAGAGACAGGTCAGTGAAAGAAAATCCGAAAAATCATTTTTCTAGATTTTATTCTCGAATTTATAGTCATGCCTGTTCCAGAAACTTGTACAAAAACAGCAACTAGCACATTAAGGAATAAAATAGCAAAACCATATCAAATGACATTAATAAATTAATTCCTTTTACAGATACATGCCATAACACCTTATGAACACATCTGGGCAAGAAATTTTCGAAAACCATATCTTATACAGATTTCGAAATTGGCATATATTACATGCATCATCATCAAATTCACTAAGCTACTCCAACCTAGGCATGGTTTCTTCTTTATATAAGACACAAGTGGCTCTGATACCACTGTAGGAAAATCCCGTGGGTACATCACATGTACCAAAAGGAAAACAAAAATTTTTGTCCCAGGACTTTCCCGAAACCCAGGATCGTTGTGTCTATATAACTAAATCAAACCATAACGACCTACGTAGCCCGTCTCTAACGGTATTCACGCAGAGGTCGGAAAACCTAACCGGGACAAACCCTTTAACCCGGGAATAGCTAGAACAAAGTAAGGAGTGTGCTAGCACTAACCTTGTTCTTGGAGAGCAATAGTCAAAAGAGGAGATGACAAAATCACTTGGAAGAGGAGATGAAGAACTCGTTGGAAAGGATGAGAGCTTTAGGTTTTTCACAAAAACCTTTGCTTTCTCTTGCTTCCACGATGATGACTCTTCAAGATTAGGTTTAAAACAATTTTTAACCCTTTTATATGTGTCATCAACGAGCTCCTTCATCTTTCCTCCAACTTGTTTTGTCTTTTATGCAATTAATGCTTAATGACTAAGCATATAAGGAAGCTTCCAATTGCTTCCTTCTTGTCCTCCACGTACACAAGCATATAATTATATATATTAATTAATTATTTACTTAATTAATTAATATATATCATTGCTGAAGTGGTCCAGTCACACTGGGGTCGGTCCTACCGCCTCATCGGGCCCCACCGTAAAAAATCGCGGAGACCCTTTTCAAAGAATGTCGATGTCACGATCTCATGGGACATATCCCAATCTCATCGGGATCCATTTAATCCGCTCGCTCTCGGTATTGGATCACTATCCAAAACTATTTTACGAGTTCTCCGAGACACTCTTATGCGTGTGACCCATTAGGTTCCCGGTTATGTTGGCCACTTAGATTAACACTTGATCTAAGCAAGTCATGAGCGGTATCTAGCAACACATCATGACCCCCAATTGACCGGAAAGTAATTGGTTTAACGGGTTATATAAACTACGAACCAAATTACAAACCTTTCCATAGACAATTGCGTGCAATTCGTCCTTTCACCATGCTATACCCCACTTGGTTTGAGTATGGGCAAGTGTCAACTCTTACTAGACCGATCGATCAAATCTAATCCAAGTGTAATCGTTCTTGTCCTAGACTCATTACTTTAATGTCCATGAAGACCGTCTTCATGACATATGTGCTCGGCGCCAGAGACTTGCAAGTAATGATCCTCACAAGAGGCCATGGGTATCTCTTTCGCTAATATCACGAAGTGGTGAATCCTTTGTTGGCTACTCAATTACCTTGAATACCTCAAACTGCACTCCAATCACCACCCTATGGCGACCTCGAAAGGCAACAAGGAATGGAGTCAAAGCACGTAATCAAGATATCAAGATATCCTTGAGTACCTCAAGTCTAAGGATACTTGCACCATTGCTATGATGAGATTCTCACCGACATAATATCCATGTGATGATCTCATGATAGGTCATCCAATGTACTTACTACTACTAGTAAGCATCCATATGTCAAATCTAAATATCTCAATATTTACTGTGTTTCGAGATCCACCGCTGATCCAATCAAGGAGTTTGACATATGCTAGTCTATCCGGATTAACGATGTCTAGTCTCATTAATCCTATGACTAGGATCATTTAGATAGTGACATAATTGCACATGATAGGAATCTCAATAGTATGATCACATCATAATTTCCTTCATGCTATGTCATATATCATGGACTTCATTAATTCGATTTAAGATTAAAATCAATTCATAAATATGAACATCAAATTAATGAAATATGCCTTTTCTTTATTTATACAAACATCTTTGTACAAAATGCGCTAAAGGAGATTGTCTTTAGGGCACTACTCTAACACTCTTACAATGCATAAGTCGACTTATTACATATTCAAGTCGACTTGTACTTACATTGTTAAGGGATTTTCAGTGATAGCATCCCCTTTAACTAAATTGTTATAGAAGGCAGTGAAGTATGAATGGTCTGATAGATGTCAGAGTAGCTTTGATTAGTTAAAAAGCATGTTTACTGAAGCTCCTATATTAGTTCAACCTACTTCTAGTAAAGAGTAAGTTATGTATACTGATGCATCTGGAATTGATTTAGGTTGTGTTTTGATGCAGAAAGGAAAGGTAGTTGCTTATTCCTCTAGGCAACTAAAGACTCATGAACAAAACTACCCTACATATGATCTGGAACTTGCAGCAGTAGTGTTTGCTTTAAAAATTTGGCGACACTACCTGTATGATGAAAGGTGTAGAATTTTTCACAGATCATAAGAGTCTAAAGTATTTACTTGTTCAGAAGGAACTCAATCTGAGACAACGGCGTTGGTTGGAATTATTTAAAGACTATGATTGTATTGTGGACTGCCATCCGGGTAAGGCTATGCTGATGCCTTAAGTCGAAAGATCATCTCAACATTATCACTTAAGTAGAATGAATGAAAACTGGGATCTGATGGAGCTTTGATGCCTCAATTGAAAATAAGGCTTACTTTGAGACAGGAGATTTGTGACGTTCAAAGAGCTGATGATAAGTTACAACAACATATCTTGGCTACTCAGGAAGGTAAACTGTCTGATTTTTCTATACAAGGTGATGGTGAATTGTATTATAAGGAACATTTGAGTGTACCAGCTAATGATGAATTGAAGAAGAAGCTATTGTTTGAGGCTCATAATACAACATTTACTATGCATCCGGGTGGGAACAAGATGTATCAGGATTTGAAGCAGTATTACTGGTGGTCAAGTATGAAATGGGATGTTGTAGATTATGTAGCAAAATGTTTGACATGTCGACAAGTTAAAACTGAGCACTAGGTTCCATCTGGTTTGTTAAATCCTATTTTTATTCCTCAATGGAAATGGGATAACATTACCATGGACTTTATCACTGGACTTCCTCTCACTCAAAGGAAGCATGATGCAGTATGGGTAATTGTGGATATGTTTACCAAATCTACTCATTTTCTACCTGTTCGTCCTTACTATTCTTTGGATAGGCTTGCAGACTTGTACGTGAATGAGATAGTAAGACTGCACGGAGTACCGTTATTGATTATTTCTGATCGTGATCCTTGATTTACTTCGAGATTCTGGAAAAGTCTACATAAAGCATTGGGTACTCAGGTTAAGTTTAGTACTGCTTTCCATCCCCAGATAGATGGAAAATCTGAACGAGTTATACAGATTTTGGAAGACATATTGCAGGGTTGTGTGTTAGAGTTTCTCGAAAGTTAGGATAATTATCTGAATTTGATGGATTTGTGTACAATAACAGTTATCAGACAAGCATTGGTATGGCACCTTATGAAGCGTTGTATGGTAGGAAGTGTAGAACTTCGGTATGTTGGACGGAGTTGAGTGAAAACAAGATGATCGGGCCAAAAATTGTGAAAGATACTGAAGAAAAAATTTAGATTATTTAACAAAGATTGAAAGCTGCCAGTGATAGGCAGAAGTCTTATGCTGATCTACAAAGGAAAGATATTGAGTATCAAGTGGGTGATAATGTGTTTTTGAAAGTGTCACCATGGAAACACATGCTTCGGTTTGGAAAGAAGGGTAAGTGATTGAGCCCAAGTTTATTATCTAAATTGACAACACTTTTATGACCTTTACTACACTTTTTGACTCCTAATTCTTGATTTTATGCTTAAATTGATCTTTGAGTGTGCACTTTTATTTTATGCAATTTGATGGTAAAAAATTGTTACAAGTTGACATTATAAATTTTTTCAAGAACAATTGATACGAAAAATTTTTTATTTTTGATTGTAGAAGCCTCAAGGAAAAGGAGTCAATGGGGTTAAATGGAGTCAACACGAGTACATGAGCTTCAGGATGTTCGCCGCGACAAACCAAACCTGCCGTCACGACGCAACATGAAGGAAGCCGCAGCGAAGGATCCAGCAAGCGTACACCGCGGCCCAGCTTGCCTATCATCATGGCAAACTGTCAGAAATTGGACTTAAATTGGAAAATTCTCTCACTATTCTAACCCGACTCGCCACCTAACATATAAAATCATGCCAAATTAGGTCATAAGGGACGATCACTCTTGGGCAGCAACACACAACATCGTCTGACACTTCACTCTCGACTTTCATCCATCGACTACCTCCATTGTCAACTTCACCATCTGCTGCTGCTGCTACTATGGGTAACATCGGAGCTCTTACGGTTGTGAGGATTCCCGAAGCTATGCTTGGCTAGAACACCTATTCCTCTTGAAGATGTAGCAATGGCTTGAGTTCGATGAGCTTCATAATGGAGTTGTTTTACATTGTCAAGTTTAACTGCATCGTTGTAAACTTCTCAGTTAGGGTTTATGGTAGTGTAGTTAGATTAGCTTGATTAGAGTTTAATCGAGTGTTGAACAATGCTTGAGTTATGGATTTGTTTATGTAGAACTTTAATGCTTAATATATGAAGTCTCATATATATCTTTGAGGTGATTGTATTAACTCTCTTTTATCTGCCTAGTTATGTTTGATATTGAGAATAAGCTTGATCCATGTTGAACACTTGCATTAGCTCATTCATTAACACACACTAAGACACATTTAATAAGGTTTTAAGAAATGGAGTTCATTGATTAAAAACTTGGACTTAAAGAGTTCTTTAAAGTTTATCATTCAAAAACTTAGTGAATTTCTCTCCCGAAAGATTTATTTTTTTTGGACCCCAAATTTTTAGTAGAAATTAGAAATATTAAAATAAAATAAAATCAGTGTTTTTATATATGAGTAGTGTTATAGATGAAATTGTGCTTTAAAAAAATTAATGAGAAAAGAATCGATTAGTTCTGATCGCTTAGATATTTGAGTAGATTTGTATGGGTTATGAGAGTAAAGTGAATGAGTTGATTGAAATGGAAGTTAAAAATTAAGAAATAAAGAGAAAAAGTGTGAAAATATGAAGAAATGAGAAAGTTTGACTTTTTGGAGATAAAAGTTGACTTTTTGATTTAGGCCAAATTTGAGAAAATGATCTTCATGAAACTTGTAGCTTATGTTGATAGCTTTTCGTAGCCATAAAATTTGATATTTTTCAATATCGGGAGTGAAAGTTATGATTTTTCGAAGTTAAGTGTATTTTGTTTTGGTTTTGAACATGCTCTAAGTGTAGGATTGTGTTTGTTGTGCTTTGAGGCCAAGCGCCGTATTGATATGGTTTGAATTGAAGAAAGTAGCCTTAATGAAATTTGTAACTTATATTCCCAACTTTTTATCTCCATAAAGTATACAATTTTTGGATATGGAAAGTGGAAGATATGAAATTTGGAAGTTTGGTTGTAATATAGGATGACAAATTACAGGGCAGAATCTTTGAGTGAGAAATTGACCTAGTTAGAGGTTGAAATTGTCTTTAAGTGCTTTATGAAAGTTTTAGATTATGTCTTGACCCTTCCATTTATGTAAAGTATGCAATTTTTGGACATTGGAATAGGAAGTTATGAGTTTTGGAAGTTCTGTCACTGTTTTGAGATGACAAGTAGGGGCAGTAACTTTGATTGGGTTTTTGACCCTTTAGGGATGGAATTGATTTTCTAGTGCTGCATGGAAGTTGTACAGATTCCTTTGATCTTTCCATTGACACCAAATTTGTCAAATTTGGAGTTCGGTATCAAGAGTTATGATTTTTTGGAATTTCGGTTATAGATATGTATGAAAAATCCTTTTGTTTTTGCTATTCTCCTTCCCTAATCCGACCCTTGTTCAATCTTTTCCTTATAATTTCTCCGTCCGACATCCGATTGAGTTGGTTTTTAAAGTGTTGGATTCCTAAGACAATTATCTACATCATGATGTGAATTTTATAATTTTTGAGATTAAATTGAAAGAGATTTATTTAATCAAAGTGAATTAGGAAATTTCTGAACATGGTTCAGTATTTTGAGCAATTCTTGATCTGTGGAGATCCAATTGAGTTGAATATTGAGACAAAATAAAATTGAAATTTGGGGCTACAAATAATATGAGGAAGTGATTTTTAATTTAGTCCTAAGACTTTCAATTTCTGAATTGAAGTCTGGTTTAGTGTTCAGTCTTGGACTGATAAGTGCTGTCAGTATTTTGGCCATAATTGTTGTTATAGTTATTAAAATGAGGTGATTCTTGTTTTGAATTAAAATAGAAAAATAAGGTTACATTTGTTATGAAGAAAGTGAATTTTAATTCAGCCTCTAAGATTGTCAATTTTCGAATGGAAGTAAAGTGTTGGAAAATGTTTCAGCATATGGCAGTCCGAGATGTTTTGACTATAACTCTTGGTATAGTGCACTAGATTAAATGATTTTTATGGCATTATGAAATTAAGACAATTAATAACATTTCTCTAGAAGGAAGTTTTGGCAAATTTCTTCAAATTGATGATTATAAGTTGTCCTAAAATAGCATGAAGTTAGGGGCATATTGGGTACATCACTTAAAAGGTTAAGTTATAAGGCATAATTGGAGGGAAAAAATGGTCATTAGCCATTCATTAAATGACATGGCATTAACAAGCAAGGGAGTTGTCGTTTCTTCACAAGAGAAGTACGACAATGAGCTGAAAAATAAGAGAAGAAGAAAACGATGAGAGAAGAAGAAAGAAAGTAGAGTGCTTCGGTCATGGAGGAGGAGAGGAAAGATGGTGAATGCTTCAACCTTTCTACATGATTCTTGAGGGGTTTTGATGCTTTTCAAGGGAAAAGGGGTGGCAAAAGCTTGAAAGCTCTCTAATGGAGCTTGAAAAATCCGAAAATGGTAGAGAGAGAGGTAAGTTTTGATTTTTTTTAAGTTGAGATTTCGTTCAGTTTTTGGTTTAGATAGCTTGGAAATGGTATGGGATTATGTTTCCTAAGGTCAATTTTAGAGATAGCATGGTTTAATTGATTCAATTTTGGATTTATGTGAGTTAGGGTTTAGGTTAATTTTGTGATTTGGGGATTTTAGAAATTCTTGTTTTAGATAGCTTGGAAACATGATGATTTTGGGTTTCCTATAGTTAATTTTGAGGATTATGCTATTTATGATATTGAATTTGGATGATTTTGGTTTAGGGAATTTTAGATTTGAGGAAAGAAGGACTTTGGAGAATTGATGCTTTGGACAAACTACTAGCATGGATTTGAGGTGGGTAACATGTTTAATTTTTGATTTATAAGTCAATTGTGTGTTTTGAAAATTTAAGAAAGGAAAATTGGTTATAATTATTGTTTTCGAATGTTTGATTTTGGGAATGATTTACAAATTGTTAAATTTATTGTTTTTCGAATGTTTGGAAATATTATTATCCTTGTTTCAAAATTTTGATTAAATGATGAATTGTTACGTGCATTGTTTTTAATTATTTGATGTCTAGTGTTAAAATTGTGTATGATTAAATTATTTTTTGGAATGATTTATGAAATTTAGTTTATGATAAATGTTATTGCTTTGGAAAGATGTAAGAAATTGCTAAAATTGTTTAAGATTAAATTTATTGATTTGGAATGAATTGTTTGATTTCATTGTGTTTGATTTATTGAGAATTTAACTATGTGTTTTCAAAAAGAAAAAATATTGTTTATATTTTCAAAAATCAAGAAAGAAAGGAGTTACTTAATTTTATTGTTTATGATTTCTGAATAATTGTTTTGAATGACTAAATATGTTTATGTTTTGAATTATAAGAAAATTAAGTGATTTGAAAATCAAGAAGCAAAATATTTATAAAATATTGTTTATATAAATCTTTGAAAATGTTGATTTTGAATGATTAAATTCCTTGCTTTTGGAATTGTTTATAAAATATTGTTTATAAAATGTTGGAAAATTTTGACTTAGAATGGTTAAATTCATGGCTTTTGAAATTGTTTATAAAGTATGGTTTATGTTAATGTTTAAAATAATTGCTACAATTTTTGGATGATTTTGATAAAATCAATACAATTGGTACTTTCTTAGTTTTGAATGAGAAATTGATGTATTCTTTGACTTTGAGGTTTAAAACTTCTTTGGATTTGAATGCTTGAAAAATGGTTATGGGATTTTGCAATGGTGGAATTTATGAAAGAAATTTGTTTAGAAATTATGATTGTGCATTTTGATATATGAAATTTGAATTATAGGTCAATTTTGGTGATTTTTGAAAATCAAGAAAGCAAAAAAAATTTGTATATGTTTCAAAATTATGATTAATGTTTGACATTATGATTTCTGAATGATTAAAGTTATTGTTTTAAAATGATTTTGATGATTTTGATAAAGTGATAAAAAATTTATGAAATTCTTTATTTATGATTGAATTGAAAAATTATGAAAAAAAATTGTGGCATTCCTTGGTTGGAAATGATTGTGCACTTGATGTATGAATTTGTGTGAATTATGATTGACTTTTGATATATGAATTTTATTGTTATGTGAATTTTGAAATTTAGGAAAAATTATGAATGAAATTTGTTTGATATGACGCAGCATGAAAACTAAGTTTCGAAATGTGCCTTCGGGCATTTTGATTTTCGAGTATGATATGTGTTATGTGGGTTTAGTTAGGTCCCATAAGTTATAGTCAGTGCACTGGCCTCGATTTTTAAAAGGCTTCTCCCACCTGCCCGCTAGTAGTACTGGAGTTCCGATTTCGGACTTCCATAAGTTCACGGCTGCTTAGGACCGCTATGCGGGACTGTGTAGTACGTTCCGTTTGGACCGAAACCAAACCATTCTAAAATGTTATGTGATTTTTGATTTCTTTATGATGTGATGCATTTATATTTGCTTGCATTCATGTTTTCGACTATATTTGCGAATTTTAAAAAGTTTTGGAATTTCAAGAAATGAAAATTTGAAGTTTGAAATTGTGAAAAGACTGAAAAATTTCAGTATAAATGATTTGAAAAGTGGAAAGGTTTAAGAAATAAGTTTTTGAAAAATTAACAAAATAGCAAATGTTTTGCAAAATAGTTTTTGCTTATTTTTCAAGTATAAATATGTTATCCATGAGCTTTCTAGCTCACCCCCTTTCATCCCCATCTCTAGGTTTCGAGCAGCAGATCGGATGGAAGAATGTCAAGACTTATGTTCAATTTCGTTTGTTTTGTGTCTTATGTATGTGGGATTTTTGTATCTATCCGTATAAGGCTTGATTTGCCCCTTTAATGTATGACAAGCAGTCATTTCAGAATGTATGTGATTTATGAAATTGGGTAAATAGCGAGTATGATGTATATGAATCCTAAATTGTGTATTTGGATTTTGTTATGGTTGGGAAGTGTGTATGATTATGAATAAGAATTGTTTATGGAATTGAGATATGATTGTTGATTGAGCTATGGATGAGAATGATTGGGTTGTATTGGGGTTGATTTATGAATTTGCATACTGTATTAAGATATGAATGGGAATTGCGTTTGATTATGCATATGATTGATTGTGACTTGGATATGAATGATTCTGGTTATGGATTATGGATTGAGATTTATTGAATGTCTTAGGTATAGAATTATGTTTATTGTGTTGGATTCCGGAAGGGGGGTCCGATGATACTGGTTATTGCTTAAGAAATATAGAAGTGTATTTTTAAACCTTTTGCAGGTTTGGGTTTGTTAAAATGCAACCGTTATGCTGCCGAAATTTTTAATACGAAGGAAAATAAAAATAAGATATATGATGTTATTAATAAGATGAGATTGAGAAATTGCATGTTAAGAAGCTTAATAAGATTTGAGATTTGTATAAGCTTGATTTTTCCAAAAGTGGAAATTATTTGTGGTGATTTGAATGAGATCGTCTATAGATGAAAGAAATGAAAAAGAAAGAAAGAAAACGAAAAAAAAAATTTACACCGATTTTTATACCGTTTCGAATTAGGTTATGTTTTAGGTTTCCAACGCAAACGTTTTTCTTCGATAATTATATTCAGATGTTAGGTTCAATTTTGTTCCATCTTTGATTCATTTCGCTTTCGTTCTCTTTGTTTTTCGATATCTTTATGTTTTTGCTTTTGATTTTTGCTTCCTAGCCAATTCGATAATTCAATTCATATTTCGATCCGTTCTTTCCAGTTTCGCTTTATGTTTCTGCTTCAGTTTCTTTCGCTTTACGATTCGATTTTACTTTTTCTTTTGTTTTCGCTTTCCGCTTGCTTTGCTTCGATTTGTTTGTATTTTGATTCTGCATTTTGTTATTCGATTCGCCTTCGAATTCGATTTTTCCGATTTGATTTCACTTTGGTTATAACAGTTATGGTATCAAAGCCCAGTATTAGGATCTTACTTGGGCTATACATTTGGTAAGATTGAATTTGTGAGAATGTGATAAGTGAATTATGTGAAGTGATTGGTTGATTAAGGTTAAGAATTATGATAAATTGATTTGAAATTGAGATTAGAAATTTTTGATGAATTGGGATGATTTGACTTCAAATATTTGTGAGATGAAATAAGGAATACTTGAAAGATGAGGAAATTATTGATAAAGATATAGATATAGAAATTCAAAGGATTGTTTGGAATGATGATTTGGTCCATATTAAGGGTCATTAAGACTTGAACCATTGACTTGTACACATATGTTAAGGGCTATTGATTTGTAGATATAGTGATTTTTGATATGATATTGGAGGTATAAGATATAAGAAGTGAAATATTAGAAATAAGTTAAGAATATATGTGACAAGGAATTGGATAAGAAAGTGAGTGATTATGGTCATTTAGAAACAAGTACTTGGAGATTTCATAAGTATGAATTTCGAGGACGAAATTCTTTTAAGAATGGGAGAAATGTTGGACCAAGAATTTTTAGTGGAAATTAGAAATATTAAAATGAAATAAAATGAGTTTTTTATATATGAGTAGTGTTATAGATGAAATTGTGCTCTAAGAAAATTAATGAGAAAATAATCGATTAGTTCTGATGGCTTAGATATTTGAGTAGATTTGTATGGGTTATGAGAGTAAAGTGAATGAGTTGATTGAAATGGAAGTTAAAAATCAAGAAATAAAGAGAAAATGTGTGAAAATATGAAGAATTGTAAAAATTTGACTTTTTGGAGATAAAAGTTGACTTTTTGATTTAGGCTAAAATTGAGAAAATGATCTTCATGACACTTGTAACTTATGTTGAGAGCTTTCCATAGCCATAAAGTTTGATATTTTTTGATATCGGGAGTGAAAGTTATGATTTTTCGAAGTTAAGTGTATTTTGTTTTGGTTTTGAACATGCTCTAAGTGTAGGATTGTGTATGTTGTGCTTTGAGGCCAAGTTCCATATTGATATGGTTTGAATCGGAGAAAGTGGCCTTAATAAAAGTTGTAGCTTATATTCCCAGTTTTTTATCGCTATAAATTATGCAATTTTTGGATATGGAAATTGAAAGATATGAAATTTGGAAGTTTGGTTGTGGTATAGGATGACAAATTGCAGGGCAAAATCTTTGAGTGAGAAATTAACCTAGTTAGAGGTTGAAATTATCTTTAAGTGCATTATGAAAGTTTTATATTATGTCTTTACCCTTCCATTGATGTGAAGTATGCAATTTTTGGACATTGGAATAGGAAGTTATGAGTTTTGGAAGTTCTGTCATTGTTTTGAGATGACAAGTAGGGGAAGTAACTTTGATTGGGTTTTTGACCCCTCTAGAAATAGAATTGATTTTTGAGTGCTTCCTGGAAGTTGTAGAGCTTCCATTTATATTTCCATCTACACTAAATTTGTCAAATTTGGAGTTCAGGATCAAGAGTTATGATTTTTGGAATTTCAGTTATAGATATGTATGAAAAATCCTTTTGTTTTTGCTATTCTCCTTCCCTAATCCGACCCTTGTTCAATCTTTTGCTTATAATTTCTCCATCCGACATCCGATTAACTTGGTTTTTGAAGATTTGGATTCCTAAGACAATTATCTACATCATGATGGGAATTTTATAATTTTTTAGATTAAATTGAAAGAGATTGATTTAATCAAAATGAGTTGGAAAATTTCTGAACATGGTTCAGTATTTTGAGCAATTCTTGATCTGTGGAGACCCAATTGAGTTGATTATTGAGGAAAATAAAATAGAAATTTGGGGCTACAAATCATATGAAGGAAGTGAATTTTAATTTAGAAGACTTTCAATTTCTGAATTGAAGTCGGGTTTAGTGTTCAGTCTTGGACTGATAAGTGCTCTCAGTATTTCGGCCATAATTATTGTTCTAGTTGTTAAAATGAGGTGATTCTTGTTTTGGATTAAACTAAAATGATAAGGGTACATTTTTTCTGAAGAAAGTGAATTTTAATTCAACCTCTAAGATTATCAATTTTTGAATGGAAGTAAAGTGCTGGAAAATGTTTCAGCATATGGCAGTCCGAGATGTTTGGATTATAACGCTTGGTATAGTGCACTAGATTAAATGATTTTTGTGGCATTATGAAATTAAGACAATTAGTAACATTTCTCTAGAAGGAAGTATTGGCAAATTCCTTCAAATTGATGATTAGAAATTGTCCTAAAGTAGCATGAAGTTAGGGGCATATTGGGTACATCACTTAAAAGGTTAAGTTACAAGGCATAATTGGAGGGGCAAAATGGTCATTAGCCATTCATTAAATGACATGGCATTAACAAGCAAGGGAGTTGTCGTTTCTTCACAAGAGAAGCACGACAATGAGCTGAAAAATAAAAGAAGAAGAAAATGAAGAGAGAAGAAGAAAGAAAGGAGAGAGCTTCAGTCATGGAGGAGGAGAAGAAAGAGGGTGAATGCTTCGACTTTTCTACATGATTCTTGAGGGGTTTTGATGCTTTTCAAGGGAAAAGGGGTGGCAAAAGCTTGAAAGCTCTCTAATGGAGCTTGAAAAATCCGAAAATGGTAGAGAGAGAGGTAAGCTTTGAATTTTTTTAAAGTTGATATTTTATTGAGTTTTTGGTTTAGATAGCTTGAAAATGGTATGAGATTATGTTTCCTAAGGTCAATTTTAGAGATAGCATGGTTTAATTGATTCAATTTTGGATTTATGTGAGTTAGGGTTTAGGTCAATTTTGTGATTTGGAGATTTTAGAAATTCTTGCTTTAGATAGCTTGGAAACATGATGATTTTGGGTTTCCTATAGTTAATTTTGATGATTATGCTATTTATGATGTTGAATTTGGATGATTTTGATAAAATCGATACAATTGTTACTTTCTTAGTTTTGAATGAGAAATTGATGTATTCTTTGACTTTGAGGTTTAAAACTCATTTGGATTTGAATGCTTGAAAAATGCTTATGGGATTTTGCAATGGTGGAATTTATGAAAGAAATTTGTTTGGAAATTATGATTGTGCATTTTGATATATGAATTTTGAATTATAGGTCAATTTTGGTGATTTTTGAAAAATCAAGAAAGCAAAAATTGTTTTTGTATATGTTTGAAAAATTATGATTAATGTTTGACATTATGATTTCCAAATGAGTAAAGTTATTGTTTTAAAATGATTTTGATAAAGTGATAAAAGAATTTATGAAATTCTTTATTTATGATTGAATTGAGAAATTATGAAAAAAAAATTGTGGCATTCCTTGGTTGGAAATGATTGCGCACTTGATGTATGAATTTGTGTGAATTATGATTGACTTTTGATATATGAATTTTATTGTTATGTGAATTTTGAAATTTAGGAAAAATTATGAATGAAATTTGTTTGATATGACGCGGCATGAAAACTAAGTTTCGAAATATGCCTTTGGGCATTTTGATTTTCGAGTATGATATGTGTTATGTAGGTTTGGTTAGGTCCCATAAGTTAGAGTTAGTGCACTGGCCTTGATTTTTAAAAGGCTTCTCCCGTCTGCCCGTTAGTGGCACTGGAGTTCTGATTTCGGACTCTCATAAGTTCACGGCTGCTCAGGACCGCTATGCGGTACTGTGCAGTACATTCCGTTTGGACCAAAACCAAACCATTCTAAAATGTTATGTGATTTTTGATTTCTTTATGATGTGATGCATTTATATTTGCTTGCATTCATGTTTTCGACTATATTTGTGAATTTTAAAAAGTTTTGGAATTTCAAGAAATGAAATTTTGAAGTTTGAAATTGTGAAAAGACTGAAAATTTCAATATAAATGATTTGCAAAGTGGAAAGGTTTAAGAAATAAGTTTTTGAAAAATTAGAAAAATAGCAAATGTTTTGCAAAATGGTTTTTGCTTATTTTTCAAGTATAAATATGTTATCCACGAGCTGTCTAGCTCACCACCCCCCATTTTCATCCCCATCTCCAGGTTTCGAGCAGGAGATCGGATGGAAGAATGTCAAGACTTATGTTCGATTTCGTTTGTTTTGTGTCTTATGTATGTGGGATTTATGTATCTGTCTGTATAAGGCTTGATTTGCCCCTTTAATGTATGACAAGTAGTCATTTCAGAATGTATGTGATTTATGAAATTGGGTAAATAGTGAGTATGATGTATATGAATCCTAAATTGTGTATTTGGATTTTTTTATGGTTGGGATGTGTGTATGATTGTAAATAAGAATTGTTTATGGAATTGAGATATGATTGTTGATTGAGCTATGGATGAGAATGATTGGGTTGTATTGGGATTGATTTATGAATTTGCATACTGTATTAAAATATGAATGGGAATTGCGTTTGATTATGTATATGATTGATTGTGACTTGGATATGAATGATTCTGGTTATGGATTATGGATTGAGATTTATTGAATGTCTTAGGTATAGAATTCCATTTATTGTGTTGGATTCTGGACGGGGGGTCTGATGATACTGGTTATTGCTTGAGAAATATAGAAGTGTATTTTTAAACCCTTTGCAGGTTTGGGTTTGTTAAAATGCAACCGTTATGTTGCCGAAATTTTTAAGACAAAGGAAAATAAAAATAAGATATATGATGTTATTAATAAGATGAGATTGAGAAATGGCATGTTAAGAAGCTTAATAAGATTTGAGATTTGTATAAGGTTGATTTTTCCAAAAGTGGAAATTATTTGTGGTGATTTGAATGAGATCGTCTATAGATGAAAGAAATGAAAAACAAAGAAAGAAAACAAAAAAAAAATTACACCGGTTTTTATACCGTTTCGAATTAGGTTAAGTTTTAGGTTTCCAACGCAAACGTGTTTCTTCGATAATTGTATTCGGATGTCGGGTTCAGTTTTGTTCCATCTTTGATTCGTTTCACTTTTGTTCGCTTTGTTTTCTGATATGTTTATGTTTCTGCTTTTGATTTTTGCTTCCTAGACAATTCGATAATTCAATTCATATTTCGATCTATTCTTTCCAGTTCCGCTTTATGTTTCCGCTTCGGTTTCTTTCGCTTTACGATTCAATTTCGATTTTGTTTTTGTTTTCGCTTTCCGCTTGCTTTGCTTCGATTTGTTTGTATTTTGATTCCGCATTTTGTTATTCGATTCACCTTCGGATTCGATTTGTCCGATTTGATTTTGCTTTGGTTTCGGCCATTTTCGTTTCATTTTCCGGTTGGGATCCGGTTTCGAGATCGGGTTCCAACAATTTTGACCCATGATAGCCAAAGCTTGTTTTCAAGAGGATTTCATCATATTTGATTATTGTTTGAGTTTTTCACTTTTCACCTCCCAAAGATCCAAAATTACCTTTTTATACATTTTTGTTTCATTTAGTTCAATCTTCTAAATTTTTAAAAATGATCCGAACCCCTTTTTTTTATCAACTTAGTTTGCATTTTTGACAATTAGGCTAGCTTAGACCACTTGCATTAGGTTCCGATTAAGTGAGACGACCCGAGGTTGCATCCTATATTGCAATCCTTGGAATTAAATTTTTTCTTCGGTTTCTAAGGGTTTAATCTTTAGATCAAACGAGAGTTAATCAGTAAGCTTAGTCCACAATTCATTGGTCCTTATGAAATTTTGAAGAGAGTTGGACCCGTAGCTTATCAATTAGCTCTTCTTGGAGAATTAGTGAAATTACATGATGTGTTTCATGTTTCTATGTTGAGAAGATATCGATATGATGACACATATAAGATTTCTGTGCAAGAAATTCAAGTGCAACCAAATTTGTCTTATAAAGAAGGGCCAGTTTTGATATTAGCCAGAGAAGTTAAACAACTCAGGAACAAGTTAGTGCCTTTGGTAAAAGTACTCTGGCAATATCATGGACTTGAGGAAGCAATATGGGAGTCGAAAGAAACCATGAAAGCTCAGTATCCACAATTATTCAAATCAGGTATGAATTTCGAGGGCGAAATTTTTTAAGGGAGGAAGAATTGTAACTCCCCATATTAGGGGTTAAAAAATTTAAAAATTTACAGTACATCATATGCTTTGCATAATTGAGTTTTCACTAATATATGTATAAATTTTGACTTATACAAATAATTGTACATGCATTCATTGACATTTCCAGGTAAATTTGATTTATAAGTGGAAATTGTGGATTAAATTGGAGTGTATTAATTTTGATTTGGAAAATTTATTATATTTAGGATATTTTGAAATTTTTGGTGAATTATTTTTAGCTGAAAATTTATTTGAAAAGTGTTATTATTATTTTGGAATTTTTGGTGAATTTTAGAAATTTCCAAAATAGGTGTCAAATGGATTAGTACTTAAGTGACAAATGGATCCATTCTTGTGTGACAAGTGGACCAATACTAAGGAGACATATGGACTGATTAATTGGTGACCTATGGTGGCATATAGAGTGGGTTAGTGGCGGCATCTTGAGTTGGCAAATGTAAGACATGCCTTAGGACAAGTGTTGTGCTTGAATGGTGACACCTAACATGTTGATGTGTTTGAATGGTGACACCTAGCATGTTGATGAAGCAAATTCCAGCAGCAACATTTCTGTTGTTTCTCTTATGTCTATTCCACGAAATTGCTTCAACCTTTCTCTATATTCTGGTCTTTTCCCTAGCTAAATTGGTATATGAAATTCACTCCTTAATCTCTCACAAGACAGCTAATAAAACCAGTTGAAAGCTACCTTCATCTTGCTGTCCAAGATCAACTTGTTTTCATCCTAAGTTGGTGATGAATTTTGTTTGCATGGAGATTTGATTTAATCTAGAGTTTGAGGTGTATTGAAAGTCTAACAAGTAAGTGACAATCTAATCTTTATGATATGTTTTGTAGTATGAGAGTTATGCCTGAATTGGAATGACATATGTGAGATATTGGTGAAGAAGTGTGTTGGAATCTTATGAACTGAAAATTTTTCACTGAACACGTCTTGGTATTTTGATTATAACTTCATCTGTGTATTTCTAAATGAGTTGATTCTTAATTCAGTTTAAACTAGAGACATATGTTTACAACTTTTCTGAGAACCTGAATGTTAATTCTATCTCTAAGTATCTCAAAATTTGGCTGGAATTAGAGTTAGGAATTCTGTTACAGTTTAAAAGCAGTCTGAACTCTTTTGGATATAACTTTCAGTATACTGACTCAAATTGTGCAATTTTGGTTTTATTACAAACTAGAAACATAGTGGAACAATTTTTAAGAATTAAGTGTTGTTGAAATACACCATTTTCCTTCTCATAAAGATCATGTAATGTTATCCCGGAACGGGGGTGTTAAGATGAAAATGCTGAGGTGTGCTGGAATTTGATGACTGGAATGTTCTGAACATGCTTCAGTATTTTAGTTATATTTTGATCTGTAGATTTCCAAATGAAATTATTCATGTTTTAAATTGAATTAGAGACATAATTCTACAACTTTTGTGAAGAAGTCAAATTTTAATTCTGTCTCTATGATATTCAAAATTGGCATGAAAGTGAGTTGTAGCTTAAACTGAAGCACTGTCAGGGACAGAAATCATGTCCTGTGGTTATTGAGTAAATTGTATTGATGTGGGTCGAATTAGACTAAGGTGTCTTCACCAAAATTGTATCTTATTCTCTTAGCTTTATTTTTGTAGTGCCCCCTTACCACAAGGTACACACCGAGACGCCCGGAGGTCATTTCGGTACGTATCCTACATTAAGGGTGAGCTACGTTTGAACACTACATTCACTTCATATGGCATCATATCAATATTCACTTATAAGGAATCATAAGAAAATCACAATATATTTTTTAAAACCACTCCTTCCTCATTTCCTTTCACAAAATCGATGATTACATTGTGTCTTTCACGTTTTCCTTATGTACATCATCAAAAACCTAATACAAAAGTCCTACATGAAAGAGGAAGTGTATCTAATCTATCTAAGCCATCCAAGGGTCCCAGCTGACCGACCTTTGAGCTATGACCTCACTCGCCAAAATACAATCTACACGACAGTGGAGTCCTTTAGTGAAATGAATCGCCCCTCTGTCTTAAAAAGACAACGTTGCAATTTTGATGAGTTTTGCGAACTCAATGAGTGAACCATCATTGATGAGTTCACTGGATCAAACACACATATCACATATTTCACAAATATTCATTCAACGGATTCAATCTTATAATGTTATATGCATGAGACTCACATTCGCTGTTATTGTTGTGACCGAGTCCCCATCACATACTTATACACAATTACTAGCCCATAGGGCTCAGTCGAAATAGAATCACAGAACATAACTCTGTACACATAACATATGTCACGGAGCAAAGCTCTATGTAGAAGCGCTTCATTGGCCACTCAAGTCACAACTCCTTTATTTGAGCATGCTTTTATGAAATGCACCACATACGGATTATGTCATATCAGATGATCACATGCGATATTTAATCAGAAACTCATTATCATTGGACCTAAGTCTGACATTCAACTCTCGTTGAGAATTCACACATCATATAAGATTTTAGATATATAAAAAAGCACTTCCAATACTCATATTCACATAACAAACTCCTCGAACTTTAAGTTCAGAATTCAAATCAAATCACAAACAATTTATAATTGGAAACTAACACCTCAAATAATTCAAAGCAAATCAATCCTAGGAATCATCTAGGTTGACTCACAGGTTACTCCTGAAGCTAATGCCTGGAAGATCCGACAACATCTGGAAGTTAACGTTCCAGTTGCTCCTCTATAACAAATAGCATACACAATATCACAATTTGCACCATTAAGAGTATTCAATAATGCACATGTAGGAAATGAATTATGTACAATGCATGTCCATGATAATCTCGGGTATCACTCCAAAAATTCTTCATAACACTATCCCTATACCAAAACTCATCTAAGTATAACTAACACTTAGGTTTGTTCCTCACTAGAACCATTGAAAACTCAATTCATTATTCACTGACTTACTTTTAGACTTTCCAAAATACCCTTTTGGGTCTACTATTAACATATAATCAGAAGGTGAAACTGAGGTAATTTTGTCATTCTCTCTTCTAGAAAAGTGTTCCCCTAAGTCTTATCTTTCCATTGAAACCAAAATCACTCAATTTGGTTCAGTAATATGGAAGATATACCTCAGGTATT
Source organism: Erythroxylum novogranatense (assembly GCA_029891385.1). Taxonomy (NCBI): domain Eukaryota; kingdom Viridiplantae; phylum Streptophyta; class Magnoliopsida; order Malpighiales; family Erythroxylaceae; genus Erythroxylum; species Erythroxylum novogranatense. The sequence goes on from CM057234.1 coordinate 77,262,639, forward strand.
TTCAGACTGTTCTTAATCAAAACAGTTTTCTATATACAACTTCCATCAAGAAATTGGACACCTTAGAAACTGAATCAAGATTAAGCTTCTCATGAGATTTGTAACCCTATTTCTCTGTTTTACTCCAAATTAAAAATCATCTCAATTGAAATCCTACAGATCAAAATATCATCAAAATATTGAAGTATGTTCAGTAGAATAACACCAGTTCATACTCCTTTAAGACCACACTCACTGCATCTGTCCCGCTCTTATCACTCAATCCTTCCCCATTCATTCTAGATAGCTATGATTCTTGGTGGAGATGTCGATAAATGTCTTACGGATCTAATGGTTCAAGAATCAAATCATTTGGATGTCTAGAGAAGAAGTTATGGCTAAAAGAATCCAACATGTTCATGTCCTTATGCATATTGTACATGTCTTGGCTCAATTTCCATAACTCTCATTAAAGGTGTCGGAATGACTTCGTTTTTAGATTATTGAAAAGAAGATTTCGATATCTACAACTTTTATGAAGACCTAGAAGGTCAATTCTATCTTCTAACTTCTGTATCATCTCACTTTTGCATCATCTCACTTTCCTTTCATCTTAGTTCTATTGTCTCATTTCCATCGTCTCATTTCTATCGTCTCATTTTCTTCCGTCTCATTTTCTTCCGTCTCATTTCTTCTGTGTCATTTTCTTCTGTCTCGTTTCTTCCGTCTCATTTCTTTCATCTCATTTTCTTCCGTCTCATTTCTTCCGTCTCATTTTCTTCCGTCTCATTTCTTTCGTCTCATTTTCTTCTGTCTTATTTCTTCCGTCTCATTTCTTTTGTTTCATTTCTTCTGCAGAATGTCTCTACTTATAAGGATCATAACTGTTGGCTCCGATGTCCAAAATTTTCATACTATATACCGTTGGAAAGATAAAGAAAGATCTACAATTTTCAGAAGGCATCTTGGCTAAAATTTCTTTATATCAATCCCAAATTTGCCCCTAAATTTTGAAGACAAATTTTCCCTACACACACCAACATATTGGACCAACTTCATAACTCTAGGAAATTTTGAGAGTTTTAGGGATAGAATTAAATTTTGATGTCTTCATACAAAATGTAGCCATATGTCTCTAATTTAATTCAAATTAAGAATCATCTCGTTTAGACAACTAAAGAAAATTTTATGGTTAAAAGATTGAAGTGTATTCAGTGAACATTTTTCGGATTTTCAAACTTTCAATATTTTACATCACCAAAACACCAAAAAAATAAAATTAATTTAACACTATAACTGAATTTATTTCTTCCCAACCACCCAGTATTTATGACAAACAAGTAAATGTTATTTTCCATGTAGATGACAGTAATTTATCAACTTTATTTCAGAAATCTCCAAACTCTAAAGGATTTCTTCACTACTTACCAACTGAAAACTCCAAAATCTTCAAGCCCTAAACTCCACACGTTTTATGCACTCCACTGAGTACAATGAATAGCTTCTGTTTTTTTTCCTTTTAGGGTAGAGGACACAAACGGCAAAGTGCATTTGGTGAAGGAAAGGAAAAACATAGAAGTCTCTTAAAAGGTATTTGATGGAAAATTCTATGTATAGAAAGAAAATTTTGAAGAAGATCATAATGAAGGAGGAACTTTGACAAGACTTAACCTGTCACTTCTCCAAGAATATTAACCTATTTCTAGCAAGAGTACAAAAGCCTAAGTGACGCCTGTCACTTTCCCACTACCTATGCAAGAGTACAAAAGCCTAAGTGACACTTGTCACTTTCCCACTACCTAAACTCTAACTTAGTTTCTTTTGAAACTAACTCCCTTAACTTTTCCAAAGCTTTTTTCTAATTTCTCTTTCCTATTTTCTAAAATTTCCAAAATTTATTCCTAAATTCTCCAAAATTCACAAATACCATATTTCCACTAATCACTAACATTTCCCATGTCAAACATTCATAATTCTCAAAATTTCACAAATCAATCCAATTATACCCGGAATTATTCATGAATGCATGTATGATTATTTTCATGTGCGGATACATTTACTATTCATGTATAAGTGTATGGCATATTATGCATGAACATAAAGAAGCATTTATAAGCCTTTCATTAGTCACTCACATTACTATTCTAATCCTCCCACAAGTAATGGGATGTTACAAATTTGGTATAAAGTTTGTAATTTTTAGATATCTGAGCTGAAAGATATGAGTTGTGAAAATAGAGTGCATAATCATGTACTAGCTAAAAGTTCAAATGAGTATAGTCTGTGGTATTTTTTGCATAACTCTTTGAATACGAAATCAAATTGGATTATTTTAGAGCCATTAGAAACTTGAGATACTATAGAACAACTTTCTAGAAGGAAGTGTTGCCTAATTTTGTCATTTACCTTACCAAATTAATTATGCAAAGTTGACCCAAAATCGTATGGGTAAAAAAATCTGAAGTGGTCACTTAGGTTATGAAATTGATTTCACATTGTTTTATTTTGGTCCAAATTATAAGTACCAAATGTTAGTAATGACGGCTTTGATATATGATCAGTTTGATGATGAAAATTACAATAAGATACCCGGAATTGACATGAACATGCATTATACATATTCAATATACATTAATGAATTCTTAATCATGCACAATAGTGATTTATATATGTGTTAAATTTTATAGAGGAACACATAAAACGACCACTTCCAGATATTGCCGAGACTTCAAGGCAATAAACAAACGGGAGCAATTGTAAGTAATTTAGACAGTAAATTTTGTGAGACACCTAAGATGATCTCACCTTGATTTGTTTTATTTATTACTGAATTAAAATTGATATTGATGAATGTGTACTGATTCTGGACATGAAAGTCCGAGGTACTGATTGATGAATGAGATATTGAAGTGTTATTTACCTTACTTTGTTCTGCTTGTTGAATTTGATTTATGCTGATTGTGTTATGAATTCCGGAAAATGATTTTTCGAGGCGTTTGATACATGTTTATATCATTGGAAGTGTTTTTTCATATGAATATGATTGACTACTTTCTTTGCACATGTAATGTTTGAAATAACCTTGTTTTTTTTTTAAACTGTTGAGTCCTAGTTGTGGGTAAATAGGCATGTCTAAAAGGGTCTATAGCTGCTTCTGTGATACTTTGGTGTCTTCTGTTATCAATACTTTGGTGTCTTTTGTTAGTGACACTTCGGTCTCTTCTGTATAAGTCTCGTTACCCACTTCTATAAATGGATTTTGCAGTCATCTTATTTTGCACTCTGATATCTGTTTGATTTTTACATAAACTAAATTATGTTCTGATTCTGAAGGGTTTATACCCTTTTGTGTTATGCAGTTTTGTTATTTATAAAATTTTGTTTTGAAATGCATTATGTCTGACTTACTGTTAAAAAAATATTTGAATGCATGTTGATGTTGTTACATGATTTAGTATGACGAGTTGTCAGTTTATGTATAGATTAGTTATTACTCACTAAGCTATATGCTTAGCATGGTGGATTTGCCCCGTCTAGGTTGAGAGAGAAGGACTTAAGGAATGGGACAAGTCAACCGCAATGGCCAATGAAGTTTGAGTGTTGGTTTGAAAATAATGTAAATTTTTTGTTTGACTTTTGGGCTTGTATCTGATATGTATATGTGGATTTGTTTGTAAGTTTGTAACAATGATACTTCAGTTTGGTTTGGATTTTTCAGCGAGTTTATGTTAAATACTATGTAATTTAATGTATGTTTGACGGGATTGTTTACTGGAAGTTTTCGTATGCGTTGGTTTGGTATATTATTTTGTGTGGCATTCATACATCCTTCCAGGGGATATGTGGGTGTTACAATTTCCCTCATCATTTTTTGATGTTATAATGCATTTGACAATTCACTTACCATACTAAAATAATTTGTGGACTTGTTCAATTTTGATGGATGGAACATTAAACAGTAATTTATATTAACTTTTACTTTTTTAAGTTATTAATTTGTAACAATTGTTAATGTTTTGTATTTTGTTTAGGTTTTTGTGCTCTCTTAAGCATTATGTACGTAATAAAGCTCAACCTGAAGGGTTTATTATAGAGACTTATATAGTGAATGAATACTTGACATTTTATTCGATGTACTTAAATGATGTCAAGACAAGATTTAATGGATAAGAACATAACTTTGATTTTGATCAAGATGGTGACTTGTCAGTTTTTTTTTTAATGTTGGACCCTGTTTCTGAAGTCCAACTCTTGTCAAATATCATAATACTTGAGCTGTTTCCAATTAAAAACACCAAAACTATTATCAATTCATCTCCATGCTTTGATACCACAACTGTTGGACCCCGTTTTTAGAGCCTAACTCTTGATTCGTGAAAATGGGAGCTTGTTTCATGAAAATATCCTTAGGGTAATTTCAATAAAATAAAATAAAAATTTTTCAGCGTCTGAAATGAAGGACTTCGCTGTAGCAATAGAATGTTCGCCGCAACGAAGATGCTCAATTTACCACACTGAATGTCCTTCCATCTTTCCTAACCTTAATTTCAGTCTAAGTTATCCCAAATTCACTTCCTTTAATGCACATCATTTCATAACCATTCCACTACCAATATTATCTCATCAAACTCTATAGGCTCTTTTCATTTAATTCATTACTTACAACTAATTCTCATTCTTCATAATTTCCTATCATTCTTTTTCCATAACATCTCACTTATGTGTAACAACAATTCATAACCACCATAATCATCTCAAATCGGCAACTACCTCAGGTATATCTAATTTCAATTCAATCTCATCCATATGCAAATTCGTATTCCCACTCAATATCATCCATACATAATTCATAATTTATTAACATCAAAAGAATAGAATATTACAAGATCTAATGGCATTCCAAGCCACAATATAACAATAATCCAAAATCTAAAAAAATCAAAAGTTACATGAACTAATAATCCTTGAAATGTGACTAATCCTTGTATTTTACCAAGATAACTTAAATTCCAAGATATGCAAAATTTGAAGTAACATCCTTATACTCTTGATCACTCGATCTCTTCCTCATCAATTGAATAGGGGAAGGATAGTGGGGGTTAGCTTAAAGCTTGTGGGTAACAATTTTATAATCGAGAAATAAGCAAAAACCTTTATAAAACTCATTTCCATTAAACCTTTTCATAACCATAGTAATTCTGCATTTAAAAATCATAAAACACTTATTTCATGAAATTCTCAATTTTTCAAAATTTCACAATAATACAAATCATGTATGCATCAATCATGTCAAACAAACCATGAGCACATAAGCATATTAGAATGGTTTGGAAGGTTCATAAACAAAACAAACTAGCACATTTCCCACAAAGGGTCCTGTGTATTCATGAACAGAACGAGCTAACACAATTCCACATAGTGGTCTTGTGTAGTCGTGAACATGAGTGAGTCCATGAAGGAGCTCCATATCACTAGCAGGCAGGCGGGAGAAACCTTTAGTCAAAGTGCACTTGACAACAGAATGGACCAAAACCAAACCCACATAACGTGTATTTCGAAATCTTGTAACTTGTTGCCCAAAATGGCAAATTTTTGTAAACATGATTTTTCTTGACATTTTGCCACAAAGGCATATTTTGAAAACAAAATTATTCATGAACACGAATTATTTCACATTTCATCAATCAAATTCACATATCAACACATAACAATTTCTCAAATCGTTCAAAAGCAATAATGCAACAATTTTTAAGCAATTTGAAATCATTTTATGCTCTTGCTTTAAAAGGAGAAATTTATGGCTCATTAATTCTATTATAAACATGAAACCCACCTTTATTTCCTTGCTTAAATATTTGCTCAAAGGTGCCTCATACTTTGCTCCTCTTGCCTTCCTTGATTTCATTTAACAATAGCCAAAATTCCATTCAATAGGAATTCCAATTTATGATCAAGTAAATAAAGAAATTTGATAATAATTTCTTCTAGAAAAAAAATTTCCCCATTGACTTAAGTTTCTAATGACTCCAAAATCATTCAATTTGGTTAAGTACTTTAAAAATTATACACAACCATTTTCTGACTATTCTTATACTAAAATAGTTTTCTATACTCAACTTCCATCCAAAACTTTATATCCTTAGAGACTGAATTTAAACTTAACTTTGTCATACATCTTGTATCCCTATGTCTCTAGTTTACACCAAATCAAAAATCACTCTATTTGGACAATTATATAAAAAGTTATGCTTAAAATACCAAAGGACGTTCTGTGTTAGACCCCGAATTTTTAGTGGATATTAGAAATATTAAAATGAAATGAAATGAGTGTTTGTATATGAATAGTGTTATAGATGTCATTGTGATTTAAGAAAAATTAATGAGAAAAGATTTGAGGACTTTGATATTTGAGTAAACTCGTTTGGGTTATGAAAGTTTAAGTGAATGAGTTGATTGAAATGGAAGTTGAAAATGAAAAATAAAGAGAAAAATTGTGAAAATATGAAAAATTGTAAAAGTTTGACTTTTTGGAGATAAAAGTTGACTTTTTGATTTAGGCCAAATTTGAGAAAATGATCTTCATGAAACTTGTAGCTTATGCTGAGAGCTTTCCGTAGCCATAAAGTTTCATATTTTTCGACTTCAGAAGTGAATATTATGATCAGTCAAAGTTAAGTGTATTTTGCTTTGTTTTGTAAAAATGACCATAAGTGTACATTTGCTGTACTCGGCTTTGAGGTCACTCGTCGTACGGATTTAGTTTGAATTAGAGTAAGTGGTCTACATGAAAGTTATAGTTTATATGCCCAGCTATTTATCGCCATAAAGTATGAAATTTTTTGATATCGGGCCTAGGAGTTATGATCGACCAAAATTTGGAAGTTGTTTAGGAAGAGATGATTAGGATGTAAACGATCTAGAAGGGGGGTTGAATAGATCTTTAAAGCTTTTTTAAAAATTCTACAATAAAATCAGAAGTTAATTCACACAAAAACAAATTTAAATATAAAGTGTAGGGAAGAAGAGCAAACACTGTTTTTATAGAGGTTCAGTGCTAAGACCTACGTCCTCGACCTAAGCTCCCACTTAGGATTTGGCAAACCACTTTACTGCACACTTTTTAGTTTAGTGTGAACTCTTACAACACCACTTGATTTCCGACTCAAGCTACCTTTACAACTAATTTGTTTTCCGACACAAATCCTACCAACACCACTTGATTTCCGGCTCAAGCTACCTTTACAAATGATTTGTCTTCCGGCACAAATCCTACCAACAACACTTGATTTCCGGCACAAATCCTACCTCACAATTGATTCTCCTCTAATCACTCAACTCACAATAATCACAATGATAGAAAATCAAAATGCTAACTCTCAGTACATATGAATGGAATTAAGACCAAGCTAAGAGTAGTATGAGAACAAATTCTTGGAACTATAGTAGTATACTTTGATTTTTGCATTCCTTCCATTTCCCTTGATGTTTCACTATTTATTTGCAAGCTATAAGATGATTATAGCCATTGGGGATGTCCACTAGCCATTGTTGATATTTCCTAACCGTTCCTTGATTTCCTCCTTTCCATTTGTGACTAATTGACTTCGTCAGAATCAGTTTGTTGTACTCGTAAGTCGACTTGTCGTGGTGTGTAAGTCGACTTGTAACAACGATTTCGTAAAAATTTATCCCTGCCCTTCTATAAGTCGACTTATGCAGTGTAAGTCGACTTGTAAACTTCGATAAGTTGACTTATAGTCTATTAGTCGACTTGTGTTGTTCTCAACCTGACAGATCTTGATATATTAGTCGACTTATGATTTACTAGTCGATTTATGTTGGCTTCAACGGATATATTCAATCAAATCTTCTATAATCTTCATGTTTAATGTCTCTAGCATGATGAAGATTATTTCCTTCGACTTGTTGCTGACTCAAAAGGATATATTCAATCAAATCTTCTATAATCTTCATGTTTAATGTCTCTAGCATGATGAAGATTATTTCCTTCTTGATTTTACCATGATTTATGTCTTTCCCATTCAAGATTGATGCAGTATTGATGTATTTGAATCCAAATCACCTGAAATAATTTTTTAACCAATTCTATACATTTTATTATTATCAAAACATAAGTGAGATTTAATTTGTCAACCACCATTGGTTCAACATAGGACAGAAACTTTGAGTGGATTTTTGACTCCCTTAGAGGACAATTTGATCTTTCTGTTCTTCATAGAAGTTGTAGAGCTTCCTTCAAGCTTTCTATAGAGACCAAATTTGTCAAATTTGGAGTTCAGAATCAATAGTTATGAATTTTTTTAAAAAAATGCTGTTTAATGATCTCGTTTCTGCTTGCTTCACATTTTGCTTCTTCCTTCCAAATCCGACCCTTTTGCAACTTTTTGCTTATATTTTTTCCGTCCAACATCCGATTGACTTGGTTTTTGAAGCGTTGGATTCCTAAGACTTTTATCTACTTTATGAAGGGAAATTTATAATTTTAGAGATTAAATTGAAAGAGATTGATTTAATCAAATTGAATTGAAAATTTTTTGAACATGGTTCAGTATTTTGGTGAATTCTTGGTCTGTGGAGATCCAGTTGAATTGATTCTTAAGGAAAAATAAAATTGAGATTTGGGGCTACAAGTCATATTAAGGAATCGAATTTCAATTTGGCGCCTAAAACTTCCAATGTCTGAATGGAAGTCGGGTTTAGTGTGCAGTCTTGGGTTAGAAAAATCTGAACGTATTTTGGCCATAATTTCTGTTCTGGTTATCCAAATGAGGTGATTCTTATTTTGGATTAAACTACCAATATAAGGCTACAATTTGTCTGAAGGAAGTGAATTTTAATTCAGTCTCTATGACTGTCAATTTTAGGATGGAAGTAAAGTGCTGGAAAATGTGTTAGCATAATGACTATCCGAGATGTTTGAACTATAACTCTTGGTGTAGTGCACCAAATTAAATGATTTTTGTGGCATTATGAAATTAAGACAATTAGGGACAATTCTCTAGAAGGAAGTTTTGGCACATTCCTTCAAATTGATGATTAGAAATTGTCCTAAAGTAGCATGAAGTTAGGGGCATATTGGGAAGTCCACTTAAAAGGTTAAGTCACAAGGCATAATTGGAGGGGTAAAATGGTCATTAGCCATTCATTAATGGCATGGCATTGTAAGACATAAGGGAGTTGTCGTTTGGAGGGAGCAAGGCACGACCCTTAGAGAAAAAAAAAGAGAAGAAAACGAAGAGAGAAGAAGAAAGAAAGGGAGAGAGCTTCGGTTTTGATGGAGGAGATGAAACAAGATGAATGCTTCGACTTTTCTACTTGATTCTTAAGGGGTTTTGATGCTTTTCAAGGAAAAAGGGTGGCAAAAGCTTGAAAGCTCTCTAATGGAGTCCAAAAATCTGAAAATGGAGGGAGAAAGAGGTAGGTTTCGGAAATTTTTTAAGTTGAGTTTTTGTTGAGTTCTTGGTTGAGATAGCTTGGAAATAGTATGGCATTAGGTTTCCTAAGCTCAATTTTAGAGATAGCATGGTTTAATTGATTTAATTTTGGATTTATGTGAGTTAGGGTTTATGCCAATTTGTGAAATTTGACATGTTAGAAATTCTTGCTTTAGATAGCTTGGAAAAGTGATGAATTTGGGTTTCCTATAGTTAATTTTGAGGATTATGCTAATTATGATGTTGATTTTGGATGATTATGGCTTAGTGAATTTTAAATTTGGGGAAAGAAGAAGGACTTTGGAGAATTGACGCTTTGGACAAGTTTCTAGCAAGGATATAAGGTGGGTAGCATGTTTACATTTTGATTTATAAGCTATATATGAATTTTTGAAAAATAAAGAAAGCAAAATTGGGTTTTTGATAAATTATTGTTTATGTAAATGTTTGAAAGTATGATTTCCGAATGATTAAAGTTATTGTTTTAAAATGATTTTGATAAAGTGATAAAAATTCTGAAATTCGTTGTTTTGATATGAATTTTGATAAATTGATAAAACTTCCGAAATTTATTATTTATGAATGAATATGACATGATCATGAAAAATATTTAGATTTCGAAATATGCCTTCGGGCAATCCGAATTTTCAAGCATGAAAATGTGTTATATGGGTTTGGTTAGGTCCCATAAGTTAGAGTCAGTGCACTGTCTCATTTTTAAAAGGCTTCACCCGCCTGCCCGCAAGTGGCACTGGAGTTCCGATCTCGGACTCCCATAAGTTCATGGCTGCACAGGATCGTTATGCGGGACTGTGCAGTACGTTCCGTTGGACCAAACCAAACTATTCTGAAGTGTTATGCGATTTTTGATTTGTTTATATGTGATTGCATTCATGTTTTTTATTTTATGTAAGAATTGTGAAAATTTTGAAAATTTTGAAGGAATAAGAATTTGAGGTTTGTAATCGTGAAAATTTTTGGAAATTCAGTATAAATGATTTGAAATGTGGAAAGTTTTAAGAAATAAGTTTTTTTTAAAATTCATTAAATGGCAAATATTTTGAGAAATGATTTTTGCTTATTTTTTAATTTATAAACATGTTATCTACGAGCTATTTCAGCTCACCCCCCCCTTTCATCCCCATCTCCAGGTTTTTGAACGAGAGATTAGATGAAAGAATGCCAAGACGTGTTATTTGATTTTGTATCGTTTGTATGTGTAAATTGGGATTTTTGTATCGGTTTGTATAAGACTGGATTTGCCCATTATTGTATTATAAGTATTACTACGGGATGTATATGAATTCTGGATTTGGGTATTGATTTGAGTTATGAATTGTATCTTATTATAATTGGTTTAGGTTTTGGATTAATTGATGAAATTGTTTATGGAATTGAGATACTGAATGTGATTTGGGATTGCATGGTGACCTTGTATAAAGACTTGGATTATGACATTATGTATAATAAATTATGATTTGTATATTAGATTGAGGATTTTTGAAGTATTAGGTATAGGATTGTGTTTGTATATGCTGCGATCCCGGACGGAGGGTCCGGTGGATTTTGATGATTGTGTGATCGATTTGGGAATTATAGAAGTGTATTTAAGTTAATTGCAGGTTTGGATTTGTTCAAGTGCAGCCGTTATGCTGCCGAAATTTTGGTAGAAATAAAGGTAAAATAAGATAAGCAGGGTTTTTAAAAGATGAATTTTTGGGATTTGTATTAATATAGAAGAATATTCTCATGAATTGAGAAATTGCAAGTTAGGAAGCTTATATAAATGGAGATTAGTTTGAGGAACAATTTTCAAAAGGGGAAAATTGTTATTGTTTTGTTTTGAATAAGATCGACGAAAGATGAGTAATGAATAAGAAAAAGAGAAGAGAAAAAAAAATTTACACCAGTTTTGATCCATTTCGGATAGTTTAGTCTAGGTTTCCAACGCGATAGTTCTTCTAAGTTTATCGTTCACGGATGTCAGAATTTGTATTTCAGTTCGATTTGACTCCGTTTGTTTGATTCGATTTGATACGCCTTGTTATTCGATTATTCCGTTTACGATTCGCTTTCGATACTTTCACTTTATGTTTCTGTTTCTTCGGCCGATTCGCGTTCGTCCGTTTCTCTCGCTTCGATATTTTTTTGCTTTCGTTTCGATTCGCTTCGCTTTTGATTTCAATAAGTCTTTTGTTTCGCTTCCGATACGTTTGCATTTGCATTCGTCCGCTTTGTTTCGCTTTTCAATTTTGGTTATGTTTTTCCGTTTCTTCGGTTGGGATCTGGTCTCCGGATCGAGTCCCAACATTCTGTGTTGGAAAGTTCGCCACGACAAACTTTTCCAAAGAGGAAAAGTTCGCTACGGTGAGCCAAAAAGTTGGCCGCAACGAACTATTGTAGAAACGTATCCTAAGAATCATTTTTGCTACATTTTCCAACTTTTTACTTCCCACATTTCACATATAACCCATCTAAACACTAAACCATCACTTCTACTTCATTTTCAACTTCATTTCAACCCAATCTCATTAACAAAAACATCAAAATCTATCTTTGATCTTTAACCCTAAAAGAGAACACTTGCCTATGGCATTCACTAACAACTTCCCACACATGTTAAGCTATATTTGAGTTTCATCTAACCAAAAAAGATGGAATAATGCTCATACTTACTTGTTGATGCTTCAAATCTTCAAACTCTTCAAAATCTCTAAAATCCCTAGCTTTTCTCTTCTCTTCCTCTTCATCCACATTTTCTTCTTCTTCTTAATACAAGACCCCCTTTTCTTCTTCTTATTTATACTCTAAATAAATATGAAATGTCCACTTTGCCCTTCCTTTAACCCTTATATCTTTTAACCCTAAGTGACTTGCCAATTTTTCCATTGATACATTCTTACAACATTAACACTTAAATTCAATTAATTTATGTCATAAAATCTTACCAACATTAACATAATAATTAGCTCCACAAAATAATCCCTTAAGGACCTCATAATTTATTCAAATCATACTTGATCCTCAAGAAAAAAATTTAGGGGGCCAACATTTCTCCCCCTCTTAAAAGAATTGAAGTGAATCACACATTAATACAATGCTTAGAAAACGATATAAGAATGCACGAGAAGGGGGGTTGAATTGTGTATTCCCTTTTTTGAAATTATTTCAAAACTGTTTGTTAGAAATAAAATTCTTTTACAGAACTTTCGATAGATTCTAATTAATCAAAGCTTTGAAACATTTTTTTTACGAACTAAGTAATGATAAAACTTGAATCTAAAAGAGAGATAGAGTAAGAGTAGTTAACATAGCGATTTATCCTGGTTCACCCCAAACCGTGGGCTACGTCCAGTCCTCAGAGTTCTTTATGAGATTTGACTATCTCTTTAACTTTTACAAGTATTCTTTACGAGCCTCTTCAGGTCTCTACAATCAGTATTCTTTCACACTTAGCCTCTGCGCAGCTATCTCAGACTACTTCCTCATAAAAAAGTGTTTGAACACTTGTTACAGTAAAATAGCTCTCGGCTAATTTGCACAGTATGCTTTTTACGATCGCGTAGATGTAATTCAGCTAATTTTTTAACTAACTTTGCAATCTTCGACTTCGACTTGTACTTGTAGCCTTCATCTCCAACTGCTTCTTGATTCTTGTTTCTGGATTCTTGCTTCTTGAATCTTGTTTTTTGAATCTTTAAAAGAAACGGTTATTCAGTTGAATTCTGTAACTAACCCGAACTGACTCTTACGTCCGCTTTTCAATTCTTCTTCTGCGTCTGTTTTTCTTAGCATCTGCGTCTGCGTCTGTATTTCTCTTTTGCGTCTACGTCTGTTTTTACTCTTTTCGTCTGCGTCTGCGTCTGTTTTTATTTGTGTCTACTTCAAATGCCTATTTCTCTTTTAAATGCAAATCGAGTCTATATTTCTCTTTTAAATGCTCAAGGCTTCTGCGTCTCGTTTCTTCAGATTGCTTCGTTTGTATTGCTTCGTCTGCTTTTGTTTTTATTTTTATTTTATTTTTCTCTTTGTTATACATCAAAATTATATCAAACTAAAGTCATTTTGACTTAACAATCTCCCCCTTTTTGTTGATAACAAATTATATACAAAAAAGAAAACAAAATACAATGTTTAAGAAGAAAAACTTACCTTCAAAAATCTTCTTTTTCTTCTTCCTTTCATTTCTTCGTCTCCTTCAATCACACACCCTTTTCAGATTCTTTTATGCTCATTCTCTTTTCCTCTGCTCATTCTCTTCTCCCCCTATTTGTTATAATAAAAAATGATTAACGACGATGGCTGTTCAACAGTTCTGTCATCATCTTCTTCAAATCATTCATCGTCTCCTTTATCTCGTTGACTTCTCCGCGTAATTTGCTGATTTCAGCTTGTGAGTCCAACAGTGAAGAGGATTGATCATTCTCTACTGAGGGTGAAGTGAACGCAATTGTTGTAGCATATGTGTCCGAGGAAGGAATGTAATCTTCTCGAATCGCAAATGTGGGTGGATGAATGAATACATTTGACTCTGGGATGTCCAAGTCATAAGGAGCGTGTAGCATAAGCAATCGCCTTCCTTATGTGGTATGCCTTCAGCTTGTATAGACAGTGTATTAGATAAAGGCCTAATTTGCAAAACTGTCTGGACAAGTGATTCAATAAATGTCCCTGTTATCAGTCTTCCCCTTACTGGACAGTCTTCATTCTTGTCTGTAAAGCTACAACTAGCTTCGTCTGAAATCTCTGTCGAAGTGCATGCCTCATCAATTTTCTGCACTTTTTCTGCAATTTGATCTGCGGACAGATCATCACTAACTTCTTCAAGAAATAACTTCGACTTCCCTTTATTGAAATCCAGAGGATATCTTGGCTGAATATCTGGTACAACCCTTATTTCTGTCTTCTCTGTGATCGGATAAATAGTACATGGTCTGCTGGACATTTTCGTAGGGTATGGCTTAGCAGCTGCATCCCTCAAGACATCGTAGAACATCTTTTCATATAACACCCCACTCTCGCGTGACCCGAACCCGACATCATTAGTGATATTCGAGTCTGTGTTCATGAGGGTGGCGTACATCATCGATCGAAACTCAAGATCAAAATGTTTTTTATTACACTCTATATGCACGGAATAGGCGAGAAACAATCTGAGCCCACGTTCATAAATAAACATTTTCAGTTATTACAATCGTTCAATAATAATTTACAAAAGCCATTTAATGAACAAAAAACCTTAAACATATTGGGCTCACTATAAATATAGAGCATTCTTATACAGAGATTTTGAAGTACAATTATGAGACACTAATGCAGACGCGAACTGATCCCGACCTCTATCTTTCACTTGCGTACAATAGACATACTCCCGTGTCAAACGTGGTATTCTTCAAGACCTAAAAAATAGGTGCAAATTTTGGGTGAGTTTTGCGAACTCAGTGAGAAACCATCATCGATGGTTCACCCAATTCATGCATATCGCAAGCAACTCACGATTTGATCAATTATACATTCAAGATTATCATATAACAATTCTGTAACTCGAGCAATTTCAGAATCGGTTATCACATTTGTATGCAATGCACATGTGACTCATTTCCAGTTTATTACAGTGTTGTGACCGAGCGCCAATAAAGGATCAAGATTGAAGAGACGCGTCTAGGGAGTAGGAGAGCCCTTTGGGTATGCACTAACTCCCTTCGAGCTCAAAGCTCTTTTTCAGTGATCGAGCTCAAGGCTCTTTTCAGTATCAGTGTTCGAGCTCAAGGCTCTTTTCAATATCAGTGGCGTCTCAGGTCACAACTATTATTATCCATTTAAGTATTTGTATATGGAATGCAACATGCTCAATGTATCACAATTCACATTGTCACTAAAACCCATTTATCAATGTGTACACAATATCATACAGTCACAAAATCACATTGCAATCCAATCCAATTTATCAGAATCAAACATATCATTCTCAATCATACAGATTTTCATACAGTCACAATTTATCACATTCATAGCCAATTTACACTTCAATGCCCAATTCCCATTCCTTCGGTTCAACATTTCAGTCATAATCAGTTTTCACATAAACACCATTATTCTCTACAGAATTATCAGTACAGAACTATAAACAATCAAAAATTGAGGAACTAACTAGGTTACTCACCTGTACTTCCTAGCTAATACATGGAAGTCTTAGTGGTATCGGTGGATTGAAGCTCCAAATGTGCCTTTATACCAGTTACAGTATGCAATGATTACCAAAAATCCAATTAGTAATATTTCAGAATGCACATGTAGCACTTGAAATGTATACAATGCATGTTCAAGATTTTTCCGGCCCTAAATCCAAATTTTCAATCACCACTAATCCGTCTAAAAATTAGAAATCTAACGGCACTGACAGTACTCAATTCGGACCTCTATAGGTCCAAAAATAAATAAAACAGTGACCAAAGAATCATTGCCCGGACCCACGTCAATTTTTCATCCAAAAATTCCCAATTTCTCATGCAATGAAATTCAATGTTTCACGAATCCGATGCCTCAAGAATCAGGTCAATCGGATGTCGGACGGAAAAGTTATGAGCAAAAAGGAAGAAAAATACACATCCTAGTCAACTAGTGCAGGTTGTAGTCGACTAGTGCAGGAAAAATACATGTCCTAGTCGACTAGTGCAGGTTGTAATCGACTAGTTTAAGAATCCTAGTCGACTAGTCCTATAAAATGACAGATCTGAAACAATTTCCTCCGACATGCCAACTTGTCTAGGTCATAACTTCCTACTCCGAACTCCAATTTGAAAAATTTTGGTGTCTATTTCATAGATAAAAGAGAGCTCTACAAGTTTTATGCAGGACACAAAAGCCAATTTCACCTCTAAGGGTATCAAAAATGCAATCAAAGTGACTGCCCAGTCAATGGGTTCTAAAGCAGTACAATATCTTGTAAATTCAATAACTTCTCATTTCCTTTGTCAAAAATTACACAATAAATATGCTCAGAAAAATACCAATGTTATCTATAACTTTCATGAACAACCTAAAATCAAATTCATTTGCTAACAAGGCCAAACAATTCACCAAAGCATCTGCCCACTGGAATTTCCCAATCTGAATAGTACATTTCAAAGCAGCATATCTCCTAGCACAAATGTCAAAAAAATCACTACCTTATATCACTGGAAAGATAAGCTCTCATACTTCAATTTTCATGAAGGACTCATAATCCAATTCCATCATTAACAAGCTCAAAACTATCATGAAGTTTCTGACCTGACCACTTGTCAATGACCTAACTTCAGTCCAATCTTTGAAAATTCATAAGTCCCAATTCTGTAATCCAAAATTAACATACTATATCTCATTTTTAAGATAATTGCTTCCTATACAACTTTCCAGAAGACCATTTGTGCCAATTCAAATCACGTAAATCTCTAAATTTGCTTCCAATCAGAATACTCACAAAACCTACACTTATGGCTAGGTTCGAACATAATGCACATAGTCAGTCATTAGTTAACAGTTCATAACTCCCAACGTACATATCGAAAAATTGCAAAATTAGTGGCAATGGAAAGCTAACAAGATAGGTTTCAACTTTCATTAAGATCATTTTCACCAATTCCTTCTAAATTAATTTAGAAAAATCATCAAAACAATTAGGTCATCAATCCGGGTACTGTTCCCACAGCCCATGTCTCTGATTTTCCAAGCCAAACTTCGACCTCTTAGAGCTACAATCAGACAATACCTATTTCACACAAAATTGTATCCAATCAACTAAAGTTTCATTTGGCATAAACCGCATCCTATTTAAATAACCAAACCATTAGTTATGATCAAAACAGTGTAATCAGTACAAAACCAATTTTCCAGTTTTGGTACTAACCTTAGATCCTATCACCTTCAATACCAATAACACATCACTAAGCATCCAAATGGACAAGAAATCAGTCACTAGATCATTCATACATTCACTTGAATATAAATCTCCAAAATTCCATGACATTAATGCACATAAAAATCACAATAAATGCTTCTCATAACCATATGAAAGAACATAATGAAAGCTTAGCATAAACCTTACCTAATCAAGCTTTAACTCTTCACTTCTTCAACCACTCTACTTCCTCACTTCTCAACCCCATGCATGGTTATCATCATAGTAAGGAGGGAGAAGGTTTAAGCTTATAAGCATGCAAGGAAGAACAAAGAGAGTAGCAACTAAGTGGAACAAGTGAAGAAAATCGATGAGAAGGAAGGAGAAGGAGATTTTCGGATGAGACAAAGCCAATATGTTAATAATTCAACTTTCACTCTTCAAACATAGAAGAGTCGAGAATGGAGCCACATAATCCAAGCATTAAATGCTTTGCCACCTTGTCACTTAAGAAGAAGACAAAATAACTTAATAACCTTTGATGAAATAATCCAAATAGAATTAGGTCTTCAATCCATTTCCAAGGGTCTTAATTACAATTCCAAAATAATGTACCCAATATTACAGTACCATTTGACAGAAATTTTCGGTACCAAAAATCGGTCGGTTCGTCACTTGGCGATTTTTCCGGTCCTGAAATTTTCTCCGGAAAATTCCCAAAAATCTCTTAAAATGGAAAAATCACTATGGCTCGCTCAGAATAATTTTTCACATACAATAACCACGTTAATCACAATAAAATGTCGTTTAGGCCCAAATACCGAGAATGTCTTGTATGCATGTACAATTATTTCATATGCACTATTTTTGCTGATCACCAGTACCAGTGTGCATAACAATGTCAAAGCAGTCCTAATCACTCTTACCCCTAGCCAATTTACTATTTTACCCTTCCCATCGGGGGTGGGATGTTACATTTCATCTTCTTTCAGTAGATGCCATGTGTCACTATTTATTAAAATAGGTTGTATGACAGTCATTATTTGCCTTCTTGGTTGACTGCAGATGGCAATTGCAGTACTCCTCCTTGTCACCACTTCAACCAGTCTGACTTCAAACTTATCATTTCTTAAAAATTCGGAATAGTTGTGAACGACCAGACTAGGTTCCTCATATTTCTCCAATGGTACCTACACTAAGCTCAAATCTGTTGTGACCTCTTGTTGATTATCGACAGGAGTAGGCTGAACCAGGCTAGGCTCCACTGATTCCTCTGGTTGTTCAACAATGGGAGTATTCTTCTCTTGATTAACTTCCACAGGAGTAGACAAACTCCTCCTTCGACTAACTACTTTAGTCTTTATTCTCGGAGTTTTCTTAACTTGAGACTTCTGTATCTCAAACTCCAATTTTCTCTTCTTCTCAGTCTCCTTGCTCTATTTGGCTGATTCTTCCTCCAAAATTGAGACGAGAGATCTTGTCACCTTTGGTGCGCTGGATCCAGAGGCTTTTACTTGTTCCTGCTCTCTGGCTCTTCTTTCTTCTTGTTGTCGCAGAGTGCGAATCCTAGGTGATCTCTTCGCTTTTTTAGAGATCTCACCCAAAATATTCTCTCCTTTTCTTTTCTGTGCACCTTCTTCTGTTCTCCGAACTGGGCTCACTTCCTTTTGAGGACTTACCTGTTTTATCAATGGTCTACCCGATAGTTTTCTTCTTTCTTCTATCGGTAATCTCATACTTACTTGAGATTTAGAGCTAGTGGCAGGAGACTTCTTCTGTGACCGCTCCCCCTCAGTTCTAGTTCTCCTTAAAGAATCTGCTTCTTCTTTAATCACTGTCCTCTGACCCATTCGTCGTATAGTGATTGAGTCAATAGTACTCTTAACAGGTACAATCCTTCTATTTCCTCTGTGTAGAAGGACTCTGGATTCCTTAAAAATCCTTGTAAGAAGCATGCCGTAAGGATAGCTGTTTGTATCCTTCATCCCCTTAATCATATAATGGAAGATTAAGAAGGGTAAGTCGATAGGATTGCGATTCAGCAGGTAGAACAAACATTGTTCATCCAGAGTGGTCACCAAATGCCTTAAACCTGCTCTGGGTAAGATGCAATTAAACAAAATCGCATGAAGAACCCTAGCTTTCGGGACCAAACTCGAAGTCTTCCTCTCCGAAGGGTCATTCACTCCATACAACTGTCTGCTAACATCTTCTTCCTTTATGTTGACCATTGTCATCCACTTAGCCTTGGTTGACAGAGTCTCACCAACCGATGGACAATCGGTCACCTTCCTTATCAACTCCTTTGTCATGACAACAGATATACCGTCTACTGAGGATACAATAGTGTTGTCTACAAGTTGAGCATTCTTCCAAAAGTCAAATACCTCATCGGTGTACACTGGTTCTCGTACTTGGAAAAAATTCCTCCAACCAGCTCTTTCAATCTCAGGTTCTACGTCCATACCATCCTTCCTTAGCGACTCGAAATCCACATGCCTTCTGAATATCATAGCTGCCTGCATTGTTTCAGACGAAAACTGATTCTGGTAAGCTTTTCTTCTAGGGTACGATGATTGAGAGAATTTGAAAAGCAAGATGAACCGTCTATAGATGAGAGTAACCGCAATGATCTCAACTTTAGGCTACTTGAAGGGTCTTATCACACGTGCCCTAGAATTTTCAGAATTCTAAAGATCATGAAGCGTTTCCCTCCAAAACTTCCTTGTCAGAGAAGTTACCAGCTGTAACTCACTGTTTCTGACGCAGTTAATTTTGACGTCACTTTAGCCTGACTGTTCGCTTAACGTAACCATGTTAAGGTTGTGTCTAATCTTCTAGAGCCGTTCTTCACTAAATGGTTTAGTGAAGATGTCTGCCCACTGATACTCTGTTTCGATGAACTGTAGTTTAACCACCTTTCTCTAAACATAGTCTCTCAAGAAGTGATGTCTGATTTCGATGTGTTTCACTCTCGAATGCTGGATCGGATTCTTTGACAGATTGATTGCACTGGTGTTGTCGTAATAGATTGGAATCTCCTCTTCTTGAACTGAATAGTCTTCAAGTTGATATTTGATCCATAACGTTTGTGAACAACAGCTTGCGGTAGACATATACTCTGCTTCGACAGTTGATAGAGCGATTGAGCTTTGTCTCTTGCTTGACCATGAAACTAAGTTTGAGCCAAGAAAGTGACATCCTCCACTTATGTTGTTCCTTTCGATTCTATCTCTGGCATAGTCCACATCGCAATATCCGATTAACCTGAAATCTGTTGGGGCCCAAATTGTTGTTAGTGATGTTATTAAGCATGAATTATGTTAATTGTATGAGTTGTTGCATATTTTGATTTATTTGGAAGTGTTAGTGGAAAATTAAGAATTATTTGAGTTTAGAATGGAATAAGTGATTATGAAAGGAGGAATAAACGTGTGAGGGCATTATAGGAAGTTCACTTAAGATGAAGGGATTAAGGCTTTGCATGGAAGGGCATTTTAGTCCTTGTATCTTCATTTAGGGCTTAGATGGAAGGAGTTAGAAGAGGAAAAGAAAGAAAGGAAAATAGAAAGAAGAGAGAAAGGGAAGAGAGTTGCGGTGGAAGAAAGGAATAAGAGGAAAGAATTGGGGTTTTGCTTTCTTGAGATTTTCGAAGGATTTGAAGCTTCAACAAGTATGAGTTTATTTCTTCTTGTTTGAGATGGATTGAACCCTAGATTTGTTTGGAATGAGTTAGAACCGATGGTTTTGGGGTTTTCGGAAAATTGGTAGGAATTCTTTGGGTTGTTGATTTTGTGACTGATTTCAAGGTTTAAATGAGTTAGAACTGGGGTATAGGACATGAATCAAGGTTTAAGTGTGTTGTATATGCAAATGGGAAGGATTGAAGTGGGTAAATGCTAGAAAATCGAGTTCGGAGACGTTCTCCAGTCCTACACATCATGACGTGCACAAGGTCGTTCGTCACGACATGCACAAGGCTGTTCGGCGCGGCGTGCGAGGCAGATGTGTTTGTCGCGACGAGCCCTCAGTTTCCAGCAAAGATGAATTTTGATGTTTTGGGCATATCTTTTTCTATAGAAGTCGAATTGAAGTTATTTTTGATGCGTTGTAAACTAGAGACATAGTGCTACAAGTTTCATGAAGAAATAAATTTTTAAATCAGTCTCTAAGAATCTTCAATTTTTGATGGAATTTGAGCATGAAACTCTTGTTTCAGTCTTGGTTATAGTTTGAATTGTTCAAGTTTAACCTTCCGATTTCTACACTTAATTGATTGGGATTTTGGCTATTTGATTAAGGAAATCAAGTGAGATAAGAGGAGCAAGAGGAACAAGAGGAAAGGCATTCCTAAACAAGAACAAGCAAGGAATTCAAGGTGGGTTCATGTCTATAATACAGTAAATAAGTCACTCATTGTTTTGTTCAAATTAAGAAAGATTTAATGCTTTTAAATTGCATCACCAATACCTTATGTGCTAGTGTGAAATCATTAGATGTTGCTATATGATTTGCATTCATGATTATTGGAAAGGTTTCAAAAAGGGTTTTCTCTTTTCACAAATAAATGCACACGAATTCATGTTTTTCGAAATGTATGAAAAGCAAGTTTACAAGTAAGTGTCGGTTTGGCAATCAAGTTTATAAGACTTTGAATCATGCATGCTATATGGGTTTGTGGTAGTCGCAAGAACCGTCACGTGCATGCTGATCATGAAAAGGCTTCTCCCGCCTGCCCACTAGTGGCACGGAGCTCCCTACAAGGACTCCAACTACGACTACACAGGACCATTTCGATGGACATGTGTAGTACGTCATAAACCCGGGCTAACCCAAACCATTATACTATGCTATGTGCTTATGATTTGTTTTTATGTTTCATGCATTCATGTTTTGAACTCTACTTATGAATTGTTCAAAAAAATATCAAGCATTTCAAGATAATGACTTTTACATGCTCAATTACTATGATTTCAAAGTATTTCACGACAATGAGTTATCTTTTGAATAGTTTTGCTTATTTCTATATTATAAATGTGTTCCCACGAGCTTTATAGATCACCCCCCTTTACTTTCCCCACTCAGGTGACGAGCAAGAGACCGAGTGAGTCACGAGTTATGGCGACACTCCATTTTGTTCTATTTATGTATTTTCAAGTTTCACTTTTGGAAGTCAAGGCTTTAGTTACATTTCAAGTTTTATTGGTTCAAGTGTATTTTTGTATTTTTGCCATCTTGAACTCAAAAGTTGTAATTAGGTTTGAAATGTTATTAAAGCTTTGTAAAACTCATCTTTTGGATATTAATGAATTATGAATGTGTTTGTTTCAAATAAATGAAAGCAAGTTCCAAGCTTGTTCACTATGGGGCCCTTGAGCTTCCGAGGGTTTTCCTTCTTCGTTCGATTAATAAGTTTTGCCTCACGCAGCAAGTACCACGCTTTCTTGCCCGATGTTGGGCTCCGAAAACGGGGTCCAACATGTTGTGGTATCAGAGCGACTAGGTTTAGGTCCAGGGTTGCATTACATTGTTTTCAATGAATAACTTGCATTTGTTTTCCATGATTTGAACTGTTTTGCAAATTGTATTGCTTGAACTAAAAGTTTTCAATGATTTTATATTCAAGGAGTGAAAATGCCGCCTCGAAAGAGAATTCGAGGAGCTATGACTCGATCTCATTCTCGTTAAGGGAGCACGGCTGAATCCCATGTTCCGCAGGATGCTGGGACACATTCTACTCCGATTTCTGAGGCACCTAGCTTGCAACAAGAAGTGCCTCCTCCGCCTCCTCCTATGCCTCAAGCAAATCCCATGGATCTGAGTTTCTTTCAAGCCTTTGCTCAGGCTTGCACGTATGCCATGGGTCAAGGGTCGTAGGTCCCGATGCAAGCTCCAATAGACAGGAGTGGGCAATATTGTAACACCCCACTCCCGCAAGACCCGAACCCGATATCGTTGGTG
The DNA here is from genome assembly GCA_029891385.1 of Erythroxylum novogranatense. Lineage (NCBI taxonomy): Eukaryota > Viridiplantae > Streptophyta > Magnoliopsida > Malpighiales > Erythroxylaceae > Erythroxylum > Erythroxylum novogranatense. The sequence continues at coordinate 77,285,913 of CM057234.1, forward strand.
ATATCCGAGTCCGTGCCCCGCGAGGGTGACGTGCTACATCACTCAGTCTAAAAACTCAGTATAAATATTTTTTTTTTACGCATACACACACATACACATTATAACATATGTTGAAAACAATTATAACCAATTCAATGGCCTTGGGGCCCTTTTCATAAATGCAATTAATTCCAGTCTGTTGACTTTACAAACTGACTTAATCAATAATACAGAATATCAGAAAATAAAAATACACTAATGCAGATGCAAACTGATCCCGACCTCTATCCTTCACTTGTCTACAGCAGACATACTCTCGTGTCAACCGGGGTATTCTTTAAGACCTGAAAAATAGATGCAATTTTTGGGTGAGTTTTGTGAACTCAGTGAGAAACCATCATTGATGGTTCACTCAACTCATGCATATTCACACAATTCACAGCATATCACAAATTTATCCCTTTCAGAAATATCACATGCACTGACATTTCACAATTATAAGCATTTTGCTTTTAACACCATTCACATTTAATCATTCATATATGCAATGCACATGTGACACTTTCATTTCCATTTTATTGTTGTGACTGTGCTACCGAATCGCCCAAAGGATTGGGCACTTTGCATGAGCTGTGGTGGCTCAATACGGCGTGATATGCCCTAATACGATGAGCCAGTGGCTCTGTAATACGTTGGGCTTGAAGCCCTGATGGGTTGAGCTTAAAGCTCTAAAATACGTTGGCTGCTCCGGTTACAACTGTCATTATCTGATCATGACTTTATGCATGAATGCACATGTCCCAATTTACATTTTACAGTAAGTTTACATTTCAGTGTCCCATTTACCATTACTTCGGACCTTCAGTCATAAACATTTTCACAATAATTTCATTGAAACATTTACAAACAGTACACACAAATAGCACTTCGATATCATATTCCAATAATTCGGACGCCTGTGGTCCGAAATCAATCAAATCAAACACATAAACCCTCCATTATCTCCACATGGCATAAGCGTGTAATATTAACACATAAAGGTTGAGGAACCAACTAGGTTACTCACCTAATAGCTTCTGAGCTAATGCCGGGAAGTCTCTGCAACATCCGTGGGATGACGTTCCAACTGTGCCTCTATAACAATTAAAATAAGTACACATTACCAACTGTATAGTTAGAAATATCAAACAATGCACATGAAATAATTAAAACGTATACAATGCATGTTTATGGCATTCCCGACCCTAATCCAAAATTTTCCCATCATAACAATTCCACCTAAAGATTAGAAATCCAACGGCATCAAAATTACTCAATTCGGGCCTCAATCGTTCCAAACATAAATAAAACAGTGGCCACATAACTATTACCCGGATCCACGTCAATTTCCCGTCCAAAAATTTCTAATTTCCTATGAAATAAATTCAATGTCTCACGAATCCAATGCCTCAAGAATCAGGTCAATCGGACGTCGGACGGACAAGTTATAAGCAAAAGAATGGAAATAGGTCCGTACAAGTCGACTTATCTGAGAATACAAGTCGACTTACTATACTGTGCATGCATAAGTCGACTTACTGAAGATACAAGTCGACTTACATTACTCCCATAACAGATCTGGAAAACTTTCTCCAACATGCCAAACAGTGCAACAGATTATAAAATCCGTAACTTTCAATTCCTTAGTCTAAAAATTACACAATAATTACGCTCAGAAATATCCCAATGTTATCAACAACTTTCATGAACAACCCAAAATCAAATTCAATTGTTAACTAGGTCAAATAATTCAATCAGTGATGCTGCCCCAGAAATCACCAAATCTGGACAGTAATGTTCTATCAAGTATAACTCCCTGTATACAAGTGAAAAAAATCAATACCTTATATCATTGGAAAGATAAAACCACATACTTCAAGTTTCATGAAGAACTTAAGAGCCAATTCCATCTGTAACCAATTCAAAACTGTTATACAAGTTTCTGCCATGATCAGCGGTCCATGTCCTAGCTTAGGTTCAGTTTTTGTAAAATCATAACTCCCAAATATGACATCCAAAAATTACATTCTATATACCCTTTTTAAGATAAATGTTTCCTCTACAACTCTTCAGAAGGTCACTCAAGCTAATTCGATCCACAGAAATCGCTAAAATTGCTACTAATCAGAATGTGCACCAAATCCACACTTAGTCTAGGTTTCCACAAAAATGCTCAAAACCAGTCAAGAGTAAACAATTCATATCTCCCAATATACATCTCTAAAAATAGCAAGATCAGTTGTAATGGAAAGCTAACTTAATATGCTTCAACTTTCATGAAGACCATTTTCGCAAATTCCATATCATTTAATTTAGAAAAATCAGCAAAACACTTTGGTCATAGTTTCAATTACTGTTCACAGACACTAAAACAGGAACTTTCCTTGCAACTTTTCGACCTTTTAAAGTTACAATTTAACAACACCTATTTCACACACAATTGTAGCCAAGAAGCTCAAGTTTAATTGGGCACAAACCAAAACTCATTTTCTTACCTACACAATGAGTTATGATCAAAACATTGCATTAGGTTCAATATCCATTTTCCAGCTTTCACCTTCAACCTAACTCCTATCAATTCTAATACCAATTCCACATGCATAAGCATCCTAATGAAAAAAAAATAAGTTACTAGATCATTCATACATTCACTTAGGCTCAACATACACTCTCAAAACAATAGCAAGTTAATCACATACTCCATTCACACTCAATCCTCACCTTCTCATCAAACTAGCTTCAAATGACCATACATATAACATGAAACATGAAACTTACCTAACTAAGTCACTCAATCTCCAAATTCTTCAAGGAAAACCCCAAGACCTAGCTTGCTCCACCACCCACGTAGACCACCATCTCTAGGGTTGGAAAGAGAACAAGTTCTTTGATGGAAAGAAGAGCAAAGTGGAAGAGGTGTAGGATGTTCAACAACAAAGGAACTAAAGTGATCAAAGCTCACCAAGAAAGGGAAGAAGACCAGCCACGAAAATGGAAGAAAAAAATCACCAAAAGCTTCCAAGATGAGAGAGTGTCGTGAGAGTGGTATAGAATTAAGCTTGAAAGAAGACAAACATAAAGTTACTTAAATAAATACATGGCTAATATCATGCCATGTGTCAAGCCTTCACTAAATCCTCATCAATTAATAAATTAAACCCAAATTCCAACAATTTACACTTGTCCAATACCCCTATAGCCAAATATCCATAATTTCTACTACCCTTGACCCATTGGTCTGTCACCCGGTATTTTTCCTAGTCCGGGATTTAACTCCGAAAAATTTTAGAAAATTTCCTAAAATTTTCCAAAATTGAAAAATCATTATTGACACTCTCCAAATATTTTTTTCAAGAACAATAACCCATAATTCTCAAAATTCTCAACCAATTACAGTTATAACCAAATAAACCGGGAATGTCAATGTATGCATGTGCAACAATGCCATTTTTCACAATACAAATATGTCACATAAGGTATGAATAATACTAATTAATCCCTATCAATCACATCCTATGACAATTTACTCTTTTACCCTTTCTTTCCAGGGGTGGGATGTTACAATTCCCCACTCCTTATAAAAATTTCGTCCTCTAAATTCTCAGTCAACGGTTCACTATGACAGTTATCAAATAACCCTACATGTCCCATACACTTTTCCACTCAATGATTCATTTTTCGAAAGGTCACAATAACCACACTCAGTCAGTTGTTCAGTCACTTATTTGGCGAACTCATTATCACTCATCACAGTAGACGGATTCAACAAGGCTGTTAGTTGGTGATCTCACTCTCTTAACTATCTCACTTGCCATTTCCAGAGCAGCCACTACCTTTGGTTCCGATGCTATGACTCAGTTCATTATTTCCGAACCTGTTATCATTCAATACCTTTTTCTCAATATACAGACTTATTCTAATAACTTCCCTGATACCCTTTTTGCCAATTCTGCGTACACTTTGCCACTATGATACTTACAATAAAATAGGTTCTCTCATTTGCGAAACTTCCCTTTTCTTTAGTACCGACACAGTGGCACTTATCTCTATTTTTCACTATAACCGGTACTAATCCACCTAACGCATTTATCCCTCATATTTCATTGACTCTTAGATCACCATTAATTCTATAATTATTCAGTCAAAACTATATCATGAGGGTATAATCCTCTGCAGTCCAACTTAAGCACTTTTCCTATTGAACATTCGAACCTCTACGCAATTGAATCTAATCACTTCGTTCTATACCCTTAGTTATTCAATTTCACTTTTCGCATATACTTACTAGAATGTCTAGCTTCGACTTTTCACTTTCTTGTTCTATCACTTTTTTGTCGGGTACACATACTTTTTCTTTGAATCAATATTGTGGTTTTTTTTTCACTCGCATATTCAGACTCATTATAGGACTCACCACTTTAACTTCTGCACTCTTAACCTTTCTTACTTCTATCCATTATCACTAGATCTACAACTTCAATCTTCCAATAACACTTCATAATTACCCATAATCTACTTGACATTCTTTGAAAATCCCAATATTTGTAATTGGTCTGTTTATTGTAGCATTATCTGTTCACTATTTGAGTTTAGTAGGCAGAATTGTCTGTTCATTTCAGAATTGTCGGTATGGTAGTCATTTATGCCCTTCTTTTTCCTCTAATTAACACAATGTATCCTTATAGGAATCTAAAGTCTCCAATACCATTTATCAAAGTCAGTTCAATTTATCTTATACCATTTTAACATATTGTCTCAGTTCATCACACGCTGCCCACTTTCCAAGGGTATGCTTATCCTCAGTATCAAATTTCTCAATTATTCATATAGTTCTTTTTACTTTTCACTGTTCAACACTTTCAAACACATTCCGTTTATAAACATAGTCACTACCATTTGCTTACCTCACATAATTCCCTATTAGGGTCTTGTTGACTTTACCATACATCATTCAATTTTTTTTTCATTGAATCCACAAGTAGTGTATTTGCAATCCCTTTATGAAGGCAACACTACATCACGTCATTGTCAGTTTCCCTTTAGGACTTCTTCTCTCTACTCATTTTCTCTTTTCAATTAATTTCCTGTCATTCACATCGACATATGCCAATGCCTAGTCATCTGTACTTGGACCTCCATAAATTTCACTTCATTTGAGTTCGGGATTATTTTATTCTTACTTACAGTTTTGCATCACATAAAGAGACCCATGCACTCCACATTGTAATAGAATCATCATCAAATTAAAATTCCACTTACACAGTTGGGTACTTTACATTTTCGTATACACAATGCAGTTAACCTTAATCGTATATTTCACTTGTTATGTCTAAATCTCCTCTTGAGATATGACTCAATTTCACTTTTGTTTCCGTCCATACATATTTTCGATTTATTCCTGTCATGACCATTTGTCTTGCAACTGGCATTATACTGTTCACCACATTCTCATCAGCCAACTAGTTTCCTTAATTGTTTTTCAATCATTCGTGGTATCTCAAAAGCTCAATTTCAACTATACGCACAATCTCAGTCAGAACACTTTTATGCCATAATTTGAAAGATCAAAACATTCCTTGCACTAAATACACTTTCTTTAACCCTTACACTTTACTATACACATTACCCGAAATCATTTCATCTTATCCGGAAGCCAATTATTAACCTATACGATTCCGAATTCCACCAAACTCCTTTCCGTTTATGCCAATCCTCAAATAGAGGACTTATTCTATAATCATTTTTCATTTCCTCTCATACGGGCATGGGCATGCCCAGTCCTCTTATGTCTGTCTTTCACCCATTATGAACTTTACACTTATAGAAACTAAGTCATCTACCATTTCCTCTATTCTTTCCATGTATATGTCACATCAGTTTCATGCATCATGATCACCTCACTATCCAGTATATACTCCCAACAGCAAATCAACGTAAATGCGACAACTTTTTTTTTCATATATCACTATCATTGTTTCTTTTTTTTCTAGTTTCATTCCCATACCATTCATGTATCAGCTTGACCTTTTAAGGTCGTATCCACTTGGTTTATACAATGTCATCGCATTATTGCTACATCTCTCTTTATTTTCCTCAAAAAATCCGCGATAGGGTATTCACATAACCATTTTGGTCCCTACTCATGCGCTCATGAGTCCACTTCTGTTCATCGGTACACTTTCATCTCACCATTTCTATCTCTTTCTAGCCTTAGAATCACTTTTTTTTTAAGTAGACCATTACGGTAGATTATTGATCTCATTCCAATCTCGCTATCATCCTCATCTATGATATCCACTAACACAAATGTAGTGAATCCCTATTTTCCTGAACGGACCATATACTTTTTACTCAGTTCCAATTATCCCCATTTCATTGAATATACGAATCACAACTCTAATTCCCTAATCATCTCGAACTTTTACTCGCACATAGGCATACTTTAATCAATGTGTTTCTCATATTCACAGTGGATCTCTCCAAGCTATAGACATTTCCGTTTTCTTTCGCCATAGTATTGCCACTTCCAATCCCCTGATTCATTTTGATATCATTCTTTCCTCAATCAGCCCATGCTAATGTAGTCATACTCATACCACAGTCCGGGTTTATAACAACAGTACAATATAAGTCTCATTATCCATTTTACTTTTCTTTTTTTTTCCTTCCTAATTGCTCATACACTTCCATGGGTTCACATTCTGAAACATTCTCACCTTTCTCACACTTAATCATGTAACATATGTTCACACGTAAGATTTCTACTCGTGCGACTCAGACTGGGGATCAGTTGCTATGGTCTGCAACGACATGACTCAAATGCATGCACTTAACCTATGTTTCAGACTGTGCCCAGATACATTCGTATTGCTGGGCTCTGATACCACCTAAATGTAACACTTCACTCATGAAGACCAACCCGATATCGTTGGTGATATCCGAGTCCGTGCTCATGAGGGTGACGTGCTACATCACTCAGTCCAAAAACTCAGTATAAATAATTTTTTTTATGCATACACACACATACACATTATAACATATGCTGAAAACAATTATAACCAATTTAATAGCCTTGGGGCCCTTTTCATAAATACAATTAATTCCAGTTGTTGACTTTACAAACCGACTTAATCAATAATCTGTAATATCGGAAAATAAAATACACTAATGCGCATAAAACCGATCCCGACCTCTATCCTTCACTTGTTTACAAAGAAACATACTCCGTGTCAACCGGTATTCTTCAAGACCTGAAAATATATGCAATTTTGGGTGAGTTTTGCGAACTCGGTGAGAAACCATCATTGATGGTTCACTCAACTCATGCATATTCACACAATTCACAGCATATCACAAATTTATCCCTTTCAGAAATATCACATGCACTGGCATTTGACAATTATAAGCATTTTGCTTTTAACACCATTCACATTTAATCATTCATATATGCAATGCATATGTGACACTTTCATTTCCATTTTATTGTTGTGACCGTGCGCCTGAACTGTCCCAGTGACGGGCACATTACATTGAGTCTGTGGCTCTGAATACGTTGGGCGTGATATGTCCTGATACGGTGAGCCAGTGGCTCTGTAATACGTTGGGCTTGAAGCCCTGATGCGTTGAGCTTAAAGCTCTGAAATACGTTGGCTGCTCCGGTCACAACTGTCATTATCTGATCATGCCTTTATGCATGAATGCAAATGTCCCAATTTACATTTTACAGTCAGTTTACATTTTAGTGTCCCATTTCCCATTACTTCGGACCTTCAGTCATAAACATTTTCACAATAATTTCATTGAAACATTTACAAACAGTACACACAAATAGCACTTCGATATCATATTCCAATAATTCGGATGCCTGTGGTCCGAAATCAATCAAATCAAACACATAAACCCTCCATTATCTCCACATGGCATAAGCGTGTAATATTAACACATAAAGGTTGAGGAACCAACTAGGTTACTCACCTAATAGCTTCCGAGCTAATGCCGGGAAGTCTCTGCAACGTCCGTGGGATAACGTTCCAACTGTGCCTCTATAACAATTAAAATAAGTACACATTACCAACTGTATAGTTAGAAATATCAAACAATGCACATGAAACAATAAAACGTATACAATGCAGGTTTATGGCATTCCCAGCCCTAATCCAAAATTTTCCCATCATAACAATTCCACCTAAAGATTAGAAATCCAACGGCATCGAAATTACTCAATTCGGGCCTCAATCATTCCAAACATAAATAAAACAGTGGCCACATAACTATTACCCGGACCCACGTCAATTTCCCGTCCAAAAATTTCCAATTTCCTATGAAATAAAATTCAAGGTCTCACGAATCCGATGCCTCAAGAATCAGGTCAATCGGACGTCGGACGGACAAGTTATAAGCAAAAGAATGGAAACAGGTCAGTACAAGTCGACTTATCTAAGAATACAAGTCGACTTACTCTACTGTGCATGCATAAGTCGACTTACTGAAGATACAAGTCGACTTACATTACTCCCATAACAGATCTGGAAAACTTTCTCCAACAAGCCAAACAGTGCAACAGTTTATAAAATCCGTAACTTTCAATTCCTTAGTCTAAAAATTACACAATAATTACGCTCAGAAATATCTCAATGTTATCAACAACTTTCATGAACAACCCAAAATCAAATTCAATTGTTAACTAGGTCAAATAATTCAATCAGTGATGCTGCCCCAGAAATCACCAAATCTGGACAGTAATGTTCTATCAAGTATAACTCCCTGTATACAAGTGAAAAAAATCAATACCTTATATCATTGGAAAGATAAAACCACATAATTCAAGTTTCATGAAGAACTTAAGAGCCAATTCCATCTGTAACCAATTCAAAACTGTTATAAAAGTTTCTGCCATGATCAGCAGTCCATGTCCTAGCTTAGGTTCAGTTTTTGTAAAATCATAACTCCCAAATCTGAAATCCAAAAATTACATTCTATATACCCTTTTTAATATAAATGTTTCCTCTACAACTCTTCAGAAGGTCACTCAAGCTAATTCAATCCACAGAAATCGCTAAAATTGCTACTAATCAGAATGTGCACCAAATCTACACTTAGTCTAGGTTTCCACAAAAATGCTCAAAACCAGTCAAGAGTAAACAATTCATATCTCCCAATATACATCTCGAAAAATAGCAAGATCAGTGGGAATGGAAAGATAACTTAATATGCTTCAACTTTCATGAAGACCATTTTCCCAAATTCCATAGCATTTAATTTAGAAAAATCAGCAAAACACTTTGGTCATAGTTTCGGTTACTGTTCACAGACACTAAAACAGGAACTTTCCATGCAACTTTTCGACCTTTTAAAGTTACAATTTAACAACACCTATTTCACACACAATTGTAGCCAACAAGCTCAAGTTTAATTGGGCACAAACCGCAACCCATTTGCTTACCTACACAATGAGTTATGATCAAAACATTGCATTAGGTTCAATATCCATTTTCCAGCTTTCACCTTCAACCTAACTCCTATCACTTCTAATACCAATTCCACATGCATAAGTGATCGCGGCTCTGTCGATTCGACCTTACGATCGATCCTTGGAAACCGGTCAAATAAAATAAATTTCAAGACTGCAGTATAGGATGCAACCTCAGGTCGTCTCACTTAATTGGAACCAATATAAAAATGGTCTAATCTAGCCTAATTGTCAAAAATTGCAATGAAGTTGATAAAATGGGGGTTTGGTCTTTTGATCTAAACCGGTAAAGCAATCAAATTTAAACAAAAAGTGTAAAGAATGTTTTTGGTATTTTTCAAATAATGCAATAAACACACAATCAGATAAAATCAAATTGATAAAATCCTCTTGAAAATGAGGCTCAAGCTATCACAGTTAAAAATTGATTTTTAGGGATACAATCCACTAAATTTCAGAAGAACAACCCTAATGGACTCTTTAGGTCCAAAGATTTAATCAATGAACTCCATTGTTTAAATCTTTGTTAAAAACCTTAGTGTGAAAATTAGACAAGCAAATGCAATTGGTCGATTGAATAAAACACAACAATCTCAATCAAACACAACTAGGCAGATTAAAACCGTAGATGCAAAATCCAATGACATATATGAAACTTCATATATTAAGCACAAAGTTCTACAGAATACTCGTCCAAATTTCAAAATAGTGTTCAACACATGATTAAACTATAACCATGCTAATCTAGCTACACCGATGCAATCTCTAACTCAGACATTACACAGATATAACTAAACTTTCGACCCTAAATGATTACTCCCCTTCAAAGCTCTGTAAACTCAAGCCATTGTTACATCTTCAAGAGGACGGACAGTTTAGCTACGCATGTCTTCGGTCAATCCCTCGGATGCTGGAGAATGAACGAGACTCATGTTGCAGAAGATGCTGACGGTGATGATGATGACTGTGGTGATAGTGATGGACGACGATGAGAATGTGAAGGTCTTCGCCCCAGTCTGCGTCCAAGCCGCCTCTCTCGCTCAGATCTTTCGCTCAGTATTGTCTCTCTGTGTGTTCGTCTCCCTTTTTCGCTTGCCCGTAACCTCGCTTGCCCGTAACCTAAAAATGGAAGCTCTTATATGATGGGTCACGGGCTCGGGTTGTAATAAAGGAGACAGACTTTCCATAAATGTGGGTATCCGCCATGCGTCGTGACAAATAAGATAAATGAATTAAATTAAATCGCGACGTGCACTCAGATGCTCGTCGCGTCGTACTGCATCGTCATGCGCCGCGTGTGGAAGTGTGTTCGCCAGGACGTGTGAGACGCCATGCGTCGCGACGCTTGACAGACCTCGATCGTTGACTTCCGACGTTGACTCCTTTGTTCCTTAAATTAAATAACAACAAAAACAACAATTTGCAATATCAATTGTCCCAATAAAAATTATGAAAAAATAAGTATCAAATTATGACAATTTACTGAAAAATTGGGAGTTGAAAGAACTCAGCATGAGGAACCAATTTAAGCACAAAAATCATCAATAAGGAGTCAACACATGCATAAGTAGCTATGAAAATGCAACCAATTTATAATATAAACTTGGCTCAATCAAATTCCCCCACACTTAGACCTTTGTACTCCTGGACAAAGTTTACAAGAGTCAAAAAGAATACAAGAGGAAAAGAAAATAGCACCCATACTCAAAACAATAAAATGAAATTGACTCAAGTTACTTCCTCAGAATTCAACCACAGAAAATAAGAAGAAAGCTAACAGAATAAACACCAAAAGAATTCAAGTACAAGAGATTGAACAGAAGAGAAACTCTCAAGATATAGTGTTTACACTCACTCACTTCAGTGTCTAGGTTTTTTTTCTCTCGATCTACTTAAGTCACCTCCTACCATAAGCAGGTCAATTCTATTTCTCCACCACAAAACTATCATTTCAAGATCAAGAGGACTTTGAGGGTTGTAATGTATGGAAGGTTAAATGAATGGATGAAGTAGAAGAAAGAAAATATATGAGCATATGCACTAAATGCCAACTAATGTCATCAGAGAATTCAAACTAAACAATTGCATAAACATAATGCAACATTATTCATTTCTTTCTTTCTCTTTTCTTCTCATTGCTTTTTTTATCGACATTTTAGAGACATTGTCTCTTTCTCGAAACACAAATTGCATCTTTTTTTAAGTATTATTTTGAAATAAGCAACATAACCAATGACACCATAAGGATATGAATGCAAATGCTCATAACAGGAAAGCTCAAGGGGCTAGCAATGGATAAGTGTGTAAGGGACAGTGTTTGGGAAAGGTGGTTAAAAGAAAGAATGCCTCTATCACATCAACAAAAATCCAGTCCATCAAGCTTAAAGTAAGAATTAAAACAAGTTCTGGAGAAAAATGAAATAAGAAGATGCACACAAAGATAGAATGAAAATGTTGGGCTCAAATATCCTTCCACAAGGGTATGATCTCTATGAACAATCTCAAGTCTTAAAACTTAAATGCCACTTTATTAGCATGCTTCCATCCACTTTGTATTTAAAACATTGAAAGTAAGATTTCGTCAAGTCAAGTTATCATTGAAAGGATGGAAGATGTTTTCAATAACTCAAGTATCGTTTGAAACTAGTAAAGACTTTGAAAACAAAAGTCACAAAAGTCCAAAGTCAAGAAAAATTTGAAATGAGTGGAAGAATTAAGCACGTAATCATTTATGCATGAGTGTAAATGTCGTGACGATAAAGAGTAACGTCATGACGATGGTCAATTGAAGAACGCTTCGCATGACGTATGGACACTCGTCGCGGCGAAGGAATGCAGAATGACAGAAAATGCACCAAGTTTATCAGCAGAACGCATCAATTGGCCACAATTCATATGTCCTTAATGAAACACAATAGCAACAGGCATGCAATGTGAAAAATAATAGGGAGACAACTCCCCCACACTTGAATCACACATTGTCCTCAATGAAGATGGAAAAGAAGCATAAATTCCCAGAAGCTCATGAAGGGACAAAAAGAAAAGATTGATCATTAAGTGGATTAAGTCAAGTACACAAGAAACAAAAGAACAAAGGGACTAAATACAAAAAAAAAAGAAAACAAAAGAAAAGAAATACAACAAAGAAAAGAATTAAAACACAAAACTAAGCCGCAGGGTCATCAGTTGGCGGGTCTGGAGGGGCAGCCTGTGAAGGACCAGGACCAGCTGAAGGATCCTGGGGAACAGGAGGGATGAGCAGCTGCAGCCGATCCGCAATCAGGGTGAACATCGAAGAGTAATACTATCGGTCGGTAGCCATCTGAGCCTCTATACGACGCAAGTCAGCGCGAAGAAGGGCTATCGAATCAGAGGAGGCAGGAGGTGAAGGGGATGGACGGATGGGGCTATGAGGTGGGGCTTCGGATGGAGGAATAGGAACAGAAGGCACAGGAGAAGAAGGAATAGGGACAGAAGTAGTAGGGGGAGGGGAAGAAGGTGGGGAAGGAAGGCAACGAGGGTGACGGAGACGGATGTACCGAAAAGTAGGGGCAGGCTCAAAGGTAAGGTCGGTCGAATGTTCCGAAACCCGATAGGCCCGGAAGATATCAGTGATGAGATGAGGGAAGATAAGGGAATGGGTGGGGTTGGTGGAGAGGATGCACTGGCGCAGGGCGGAGGTGATGGCAAGTGCAAGATCAACTGGCCGACCGACCATCAGCAGATAAATGTACAAAGCCTGCTCCTTGGGAACCATGGCTAGGTGAGAGGTAGGAAGGATGTTATTGCAGATAAAATGAAGCCACGGACGGGCTTCAGAACGAAGGTCGGCGCGGTGGATATAACGCTGAGCGCCCCTAGGTTGATACCATTCACTACCCTCAGGGCAGAGAGTATGAAGAACATCATCCCAAGGGTACTCATGTATGAGTGCAGAGTAGTGGCAACGGGGTATAGGTGGAAGCTGAAAAAGTTCCCTAATAGAAACGAAAGTGAAAGCACGGGGAATAGAGACACCACGGAATGCTATGCCATAAGACCCGGAGGAACGGGCATGAGTGTAATACTGGCGGACAAAGGTGAGGTTCCCAGTGGTACGGGTATAGGCAAGGGTGATGAGGTTGAGGGCACAGAGTTGGCGGACAAATGGGTTAGTGGCAGGTGTCAAAGGAAAAGGTTTTTCCTTCAGTATGGCCCTGGCCTCGGTCTTGAGTGGCTGAGGAAAGATACTCCGGATCAACCGGGGGAGAAGAGGAATGGGTAGGGGAAGGGTGGTGACGCGAAGAATGGGAAGGCTGAGGAGAGGGAGAAGTGGTAGAGAAAACTCCTAAGGAAGGTGGGGTGACAGAGTGATGAGGGGAAACAGGTGGAGAAGAAACAAATTCGTCAAGGGAGGTAGAGGTATAGAAACCGAGGATCGTGGGGACGCTGGGACTTGCTAACGTTCTTTGTACGAGGCATATCCTGCAAACAAAAGAAAACAGAATAGAAAAATCAACAAGTAATTAAGCAAAAATTAGCCTCCTCGTCGTGACGTGTGGACAGACGCCGCGACGAGGTCAAGTCCTCTACCAGACGTCGCGACGTGCAAAAGTAGACGTGGCGGCGAAGAAAAGGACTCTGGACGTCGCGACGAGGAAAAACCCTAATCCATACGTCGCAACGTACGGCGATTCTAGAAACATCGCGGCAAGCAATCACTCGTTGCGAAGAAACCTAACTCATTTCTCTAACAACGTAGACGAAAAATAAAAAAAATAAGAGAAAGAAAATGCGACACTTACTGAAGTCAAAGACGCAAGAGTGGGGGAGGCTAAGACGACGAGAACGGTGAGGCAATGGTCACGGTCAGGCGGCAGACGCGGTGCGACAGAGAGGTTGCGACAGAGAGGAAAGCTGAGAGAGGGTGAGGCGGTGACGGTAGGAGAAGAAAATGAGAAAGGAAGAAGAAAAAGAAGAAGAAGAAACGGCGAGGGAGATGAGACGTCGCGACGTGGAAAAGACAGAAAGGGCTCCGGACTAACGCAAAAACCGCTGGACAGAAGGGGTAAAAGGGATATTTCACGGTCACGTCGAATTTGGGCGCCAAAACAAATGAAATACGTCGCGACGTTTAAGTGAAAATACGTCTCAACGTAGGCATTTACAGAAACGTAAGGTACGTCGCGACGTGTAAGTTAAAATGCTTCGCGACGTGTCCGCCCGAAAAGAAAACAGAACATAAACCTGACTTAATCCATAACAATCAGTCGACAAACAATCAATCTCCCAAAAATTGATCCTCCAGCAATACATGCTTCTTCAGATAGATGTAAAGCCAACGAAGGGAAAGCAATTTATTCCAACAGTGAATAGAAATCCTACCTAACTACAGCTACTCTACTAGCTAGGTTTCTCCCCCACACTAAATCTAGATATTCATGTAACACAACAGTTCACATCACTTCTAAACTAGATGCATGAACATAAAGAGAATGTAGGGTGAGAAATAACCCGGTCTCATGGCGGGTCCTGAAACTTGGGATAGTCACCCGGTAAAAATCCGAGCTTCATCCCAATGGCTTGGCTCTAGTGCAGCTTAATATCCAACTCCTGACTTGAAGTCTCTCCTACAAAATCATCAGCAAGCAAATGTCCTCCAAGAAGAGTGTCAGTAGAAGATGTCAAAGTTTGTGCGAAATCACAACAAGCATCATCAATAATCGTGTCAAACATATTTACTCCAAGCAAGGAGTAATCCTCATGGGGGTGCTTCATTGCTTCATACATGTTGAAGCTCACCCTTTGATCGCCAACCTCCATGGTTATCTTCCCTTCCTTCATGCTAATCATGGTACTTGTTGTCCGGAAGGAAGGGTCGCCCAAGAATCGGTGAAGTATCCTCGCACAACCTCAAGAGACATGTCAAGTACATAAAATCAACAGGAAAAACTAGACCTTTAACTTGGACTAAGATATCCTCAATTATCCCCACTGGATGCCTAAAAGACCTATCAGCCAATTGTAACACTACAGATGTAGGTTTTATGCTTTTCACTCCTAGTTTCTCATAGACTGATTTAGGCATCACATTGATAGCCGCCCCCAAATCTAATAAAGCTCTCCCGATGGTCACTTTTCCTAAAGTGCAAGGGATGGTAAAAGATCCAGGGTCTTGACACTTGACATGTATTTGGGGCTTGAACAATGCAGACACATTGGAGCTCACCTGGACTCTCTCATTTGGCCTAAACTTTCTCTTATTCGTGCACAAATCCTTCAAATATTTGGCATAGGTCGGAACTCTCTTCACTAAATCTAGCAAAGGCACATTCACTTCCACTTTCCCAAACAAGTCAATGATTTCTTTTTCATGTTGTTTTTCCTTTATGCGCTTACTCATCAAATAAGAGTTTCGAAAAGGAAGGTCTTGAATACTTACCTCCTTACCTTTGGTAGATTGCTTGCTCGATTCTCCGTCTTCAGCTTTATCATTGGAACTCTCTGAAGTAGTTCCCTTGTTCCTTGAAGCTTGCTTTTTCTCTCTCAAAAGCTCTTCTTCCCTCACACTTTCTGATCTCTTAATCTTATCCTGTGGTGGAGGTACTGGCTCACTCTCAATCTCATCCTCATATGGCTCTTCATCATCTTGAGGCTTAAACCTCACTTGCTTCCCACTCCTGAGGGCAATGGCATTCAAACTCTTCGGATTCACCACAGTATTCGAAGGAATAATCCCACTACTTTTTACTTGGTTCTCACTCATGTTGTTGGACAACTGAGTGACATAGGAATTGATGTTCTCTGCCTTGATCTCCCATTGTTCCATTCTCTTCTCCAAGGCATTGAATCTAGCAGCAGTCTTTGAAGAATCCTGTTGAATCAAAGAAGCAATTGCATTAAACTGGTTAGCATTTGAATCCCTCTCTTCCTTCATCAAGGTCATCATACTGTGGAGCAACTGATTGGTATCCTCCTTTGGTGGGACCACCAGGGCTTGCTGTTGATTGGGGAACTGGCTAGTGGAAGTGCCAGCTCCTCCTTGTGAAAATCTGCCCTGACCTCTGTTCTCCTCATTCCTCCAACTAAATCTAGGATTGGACTTCCATCCTTCATTGTAAGTGTTGGAGTATGGGTCCCATTTCTGATTCTGCCTGCCTTGATACATTGCCGAGACTTCCTCATATCTACCTGGGCAAACGCTCAAAATATGCATTACCGACCCACAATTTTCACAACTAGGTGCGGTAAGCTCTGTTGAAGAAGTAGAGCGTTGTACATTCAAATTCTTCACCAAGAAGGATGCAAGATAGCTGTGATGATATCCGACTCTCCAAAGAGTCCACTTTCGACTCTAGGCTCTCCATTCTTTTAGCTTGAGCCGTCAAGGCTCCCAACTCATGCACTCCTCTTTGATCTCTCGACCTCGCATGTCTGCTGATGGTTTAAAGCCATCTTCTTTATCGAGATCCCATGCTTCCAAGGTCGGAGGTCAATCAAAGATCCTCAGGATGCAACATCTAACATACCCTTCTCTGGCTCTTCAACCCATCATAAAAGTATCGCACCAATTGTTCATCCGAATCGGTGATGGGGCATCTCGACAAAAGATCTTGAAGCGATTCCAATAATCATCTGATGACTCATCGTATTCTGGCGGGCTGAATAAATCTCCTTCCTCATGGAAGATGTCCCGAAGTCGGAAAGTATTTCTCCATAAAGGCCTTCCTCGATTGGCCCGGTATGGTAAGCATTGGCCACCGCCTCGGAAGACTCATATACCACTCTCTCGCTTTCCTTCCAAAGACAAATGGAACATCTTCCACAAAGACTTGATCCAAAGTAGCTCCCATCGGCTTCATATACCGCGGACCATTGTCAAAGCTGAAGGTGCATATATGGATCCTCTCCGCCAAACCATGAAATTTAGGAAGTGAATTAATCAATAAACCCTTAATCTCAAAATTAACATCAAAATTAGGGCAAGCAGCTGTAAATGGATCATAATGCACATCAAATGTAGTTGCTTCCCTAATTGTCCTACGTCGCTGATTCTCATTGTTCTCTCCCACTCTCTCATGCTCACCATTTCCTCCATTAGTTCCATTTCTAGGTTGGTGAACAGGAAAATCAGGATTGGGAAAGATATTAGGATTCTCAGCCATGATTTCACTATCTCTCTCTACTACACTCCTTCTCTCTTGTTCTTTCCTCTCTTTCCTAAGTCTCCTCAAATGTCTCTCAACTTGGGATGGGCTGAACAAGTTTACCTCTCCGGCATGCACCAAAAGCAATCCACAAACTAAGGAATGGTATCAAAATGCTCACAGTCACACAAAATCGATAAAAGTGAAATGCGATGAATGTGAGAGTATGGATGTATGAATGTATGTATGAGTGTGTATGTGAAAATGTGTAAAGTATGAAATAAGATCAAAGTATGATGTATGCGTGTGCAAAGGAAATCAAATCTATACTATGAACAAGTGTAAAAATCAAACTATCTAAATGCAATCAAAACAATGATTCCTATTATCAACGACAAGTCATAAATGACAATGGCTATCCGATGGTAAACCAATTACTTGGTTCCCCAAGAACGGCACCAATTTGATCGCGATCATCGATTCGACCTCACGATCGATCCTTGAAACCGGTCAAATAAAATAAATTCCAAGATCGCAGATAGGATGCAACCTCGTGTCGCCTCACTTAATTGGAACCAATATAAAATGGTCTAATCTAGCCTAATTGTCAAAAATTGCAATGAAGTTGATAAAATGGGGTTTGGTCTTTCGTCTAAACCGGTAAAGCAATCAAAATTAAACAAAAGTGTAAAGAATGTTTTGGTATTTTCAAATAATGCAATAAACACACAATCGATAAAATCAAATTGATAAAATCCTCTTGAAAATGAGGCTCGAGGCTATCACAGTTAAAATTTGATTTTTAGGGATACAATCCACTAAGTTTCGTAAGAACAACCCTAAAGCACTCTTTAGTCCAAAGATTTAATCAATGAACCCATTGTTTAAATCTTTGTTAAAACCTTAGTGTGAAAATTAGACAAGCAAATTCAATTGGTCGATTGAATAAAACACAACAATCTCAATCAAACACAACTAGGCAGATTAAAACCGTAGATGCAAAATCCAATGACATATATGAAACTTCATATATTAAGCACAAAAGTTCTACGAATACTCGTCCAAATTTTAAAATAGTGTTCAACACATGATTAAACTATAACCATGCTAATCTAGCTACACCGATGCAATCTCTAACTCGGACATTACACGATATAACTAAACTTTCGACACTAAATGATTACTCCCTTCAAGCTCAGAACTTAAGCCATTGCTACATCTTCAAGAGGACGGACGGTTTAGCTACGATGTCTCCGGTCGATCCCTCGGATCTTGGAGAATGAACAAGACTCATGTTGCGAAGATGCCGACGGTGATGATGATGGTATGGTGATAGTGATGGACGACGATGAGAATGTGAAGGTCTTCGCCCGAGTTTGCGCTCCAAGCCGTCCTCTCGCTCAGTATCTTTTCGTCTCAGATTGTCTCTCGTGTGTTCGTCTCCCTTTTCGCATGCCCGTAACCTAAAAATGGAAGCTCTTATATGATGGGTCACGGGCTCGGGTTGTAATGATGAGACGACTTTCCATAAAGCAATTCGGTATCCGTTTATACGTCATGATTTAATAAGATAAATGAATTAAATTAAATCGCGACGTGTGCACTCGCTCACTTGCTCGTTGCGTCGTGCGCGATCGTCTGCGCCGCGACGTGTGGAAGTGTGTTCGCCATGACGATGAGACTCCATGCGTCATGACGCAAGTGACAGCACCTCGATCGTTGACTTCCTGATGTTGACTCCTTTTTTCCTGAAATTAAATAACAACAAAAACAACAATTTACAATATCAATTGTCCCAATAAAAATTATGAAAAAATAAGTATCAAATCATGACAATTTACTGACAAATTGGGAGTTGCAAGAACTCAACATGAGGAACCAATTTAAGCACAAAAATCATCAATAAGGAGTCAACACATGCATAAGTAGCTATGAAAATGCAGCCAATTTATAATACAAACTTGGCTCAATCAATAAGCATCCTAATGAAAAAGAAATAAGTTACTAGATCATTCATACATTCACTTAGGCTCAACATACACTCTCAAAACAATAGCAAGTTAATCACATACTCCATTCACACTCAATCCTCACCTTCTCATCAAACTAGCTTCAAATGACCATACATATAACATGAAACATGAAACTTACCTAATTAAGTCACTCAATCTCCAAATTCTTCAAGGAAAACCCCAAGACCTAGCTTGCTCCACCACCCACGTAGACCACCATCTCTAGGATTGGAAAGAGAACAACTTCTTTGATGGAAAGAAGAGCAAAGTGGAAGAGGTGTATGATGTTCAACAACAAAGGAACTAAAGTGATCAAAGCTCACTAAGAAAGGGAAGAAGACAAGCCACGAAAATGGAAGAAAAAAATCACCAAAAGCTTCCAAGATGAGAGAGTGTCGTGAGAGTGGTATGGAATTAAGCTTGAAAGAAGACAAACATAAAGTTACTTAAATAAATACATGGCTAATATCATGCCATGTGTCAAGCCTTCACTAAATCCTCATCAATTAATAAATTAAACCCAAATTCCAACAATTTACACTTGTCCAATACCCCTATAGCCACATATCCATAATTTCTACTACCCTTGACCCATTGGTACATCACCCTAGATTTTCCTAGTCAAGGATTTAACTCCAAAAATTCTAGAAAATTTCCTAAAATTCTCCAAAATTGAAAAATCATTATTGACACTCTCCAAATATTTTTTTCAAGAACAATAACCCATAATTCTCGAAATTCTCAACCAATTGCAGTTATAAACAAATAAACCGGGAATGTCAATGTATGCATGTACAATATTTCATGTGCAACAATGCCATTTTTCCCAATACAAATATGTCACATAAGGTATGAATAATACTAATTAATCCCTATCAATCACATCCTATGACAATTTACTCTTTTACCCTTTCTTGCCAGGGGTGGGATGTTACAAATATGACAAGCTTCGTAAGTTTGGGGCTGTAGATTTCAATAGGACGACGAATCCAGAAGAAGCTGAAGCTTGGTTGAAGAGGACCGAGAGGGTTCTAGTCCAGATGAAATGCACAGATGAGGAGAAGTTAGAGTATGCAGTCAGTTTGCTACAGGGAGACGCACTACATTGGTGGGAATCAGTGCCTCACAATCAGGTTGTTCCTTCGGTGCTGATATGGAGAGACTTTGGGGAAGTCTTCAGGAAGAAGTACCTCTCCAGAGTTTATGTGCAAGAGAAAGCCAGGGAGTTTCTGAACCTCACTCAAAGGGACATGAGTGTGAGCGAGTAGGAGCTGAAGTTCACACAGCTTTCCCGTTATGCAGCTAACATTGTGGCAACAAAGGAAGACAAATGTCATAAGTTTGAGGGAGGTCTTCACTTGGGGATCAGGGAGAAAGTCTTGATCCACAATTTCTGTGACTACTAGCAATTGGTGGATGCGACACTCCAAGTTGAAAAGCTGGAGAAGATCAAGCAAGAGGTGAGTAAGAAGAGGAAGAGCAGGGAGCAGTTTTCTAAGAAGGGAATGAGTGCTCCAATGCCTGAGAGGAGCACAAGGAGTTTTCACACTCAGAGTGAAGTGGGTAGCACTGGCTCTACCAGGAACAAGCAGGTAAAGGCAGTGTTAGGGCAAGCCTCTAATGTGGGAGGCACTGAAAGAGCAGGAAGGAGCTGGTTCACCAACCCCCCTATGTGATCATTGTGGGAAACATCACCAAGGAGTGTGCCTCAAGTCACTTGGAGTCTGTTTTAGATGTGGAGAGAAGGGGCATATGGTCAAGGATTGTCCACAGGTACCGAGATAGGAGGGGTCGCAGTTTCAAGCCCTAAGGCGTGCAGAAGCAGTGGGAACCAGGCCAGTTACTGAGGTAGGCAGCTCTGGGACTGCAAGGAAGGCTATTCCTCCAGGAAGGCCAAGGGGTCAGGCACCGGCAAGGGTGTTTACCATGACTAGGAAGGAAGCTGCAGCTGCACCTGAGGTTGTCATGGGTATGGCACAGTTACTTGATTCAACAGTATTTGTTTTAATTGATTCTGGTTCTACGCATTCATTTGTTTCTACAAGCATAGCATTGCATGGTGTGAATTATGTGCCTTTGGATAAGCCTTTGCTTGTTAGTACTCCTCTAGGGAGGAATGTGGTGATCATCCCAGATATGGCGGTGTGAGCTTTTCATAGATGGTGCTAGGTTGGTAGTGAACTTACTACCTCTAGACCTAAGAGGGTTAGATGTTATTCTGGGGATGGATGTTATGGAGAAATATCTGGTAAAGCTGGATTGTGGTTGGAAAGAGGTGGAATTTGATCTGGGCAACGGTGAGAAGGTGATTTTCAAGGGGGACAGGAAAACATCTTTGCCAAGACTGATTTCGACTATTTTAGCTGAAAGAATGATGGGCCAAGGGTGTAAAGCCTTCTTGGCACATGTTGTGGATGTCAATGTGAGTGACGGGAAGTTAGAGGATTTTTCGATTGTGAGGGAGTTTCCAGACGTGTTTCCAGATGAGTTGCCAGGTTTTCCGCCAGTGAGGGAAATTGAGTTTGTCATTGACTTGATTCCCGGAACCGCGCCGATTTCAATACTGCTGTACAGGATGGCTCCAGCTGAGTTGAGGGAGCTTAAGGAACATTTGGAAGAACTGTTAGAGAAGGGGTGTGTTATACTGAGTTCGTCACCTTGGGGAGCACCGGTTCTGTTTGTCAAGAAGAAAGATGGATCATGGCGGATGTGTATTGACTATCGGAGACTCAACAAGGTGGCAATTAAGAACAAGTATCCTCTACCTCGGATAGATGATTTGTTTGACCAGCTGCAGGGAGCAAGGGTCTTTTCCAAGATTGATCTCAGGTCAGGCTATCATCAGTTCAGAATCAAGGAGTCTGATGTAAGCAAGACAGCCTTCAGGACTCGGTATGGACATTATGAGTTTTTGGTTATGCCATTTGGCTTGAACAATGCTCTAGCTGCTTTCATGGATCTCATGAATAAGGTCTTCAAGGAGTATCTGGATCAGTTTGTCATAGTGTTTATAGATGACATTCTGGTGTATTCCAAGAGTGAAGAAGAACATGAGGAGCATCTCAGGATTGTTTTGCATACTTTGAGGGAGAGAGAGCTTTATGCTAAGTTCAGCAAGTGTGAGTTTTGACTTCATGAGGTGACCTTCCTTGGTCATGTGATTTCGCAAGATGGTGTACATGTTGATCCGAGGAAAGTCGAAACAGTGGTGAACTGGCATGCACCCAAGACAGTGACAGAGGTAAGGAGTTTTCTGGGTCTGGCAGGTTACTACAGGAGGTTTGTAGAAGGATTCTCCATTATAGCTGCTCCGATGACTAAGCTATTGAGAAAGAATCAGAAGTTTATGTGAAGTGATGAATGCCAGAAGAGCTTTGAGGAGCTCAAGCACAGATTGACAAATGCTCCAGTTCTGATTTTATCTTCTGGAGATGAGGGGTATACCGTGTATAGTGATGCCTCGAGGAAGGGTCTTAGTTGTGTATTGATGCAGGGAGACAGGGTGATAGCTTATGCTTCAAGGCAACTGAAGTTGTATGAGTTGAATTATCCGACTCATGATTTGGAGTTGTTAGCAGTAATCTTTGCCTTGAAAATTTGGAGGCATTATCTTTATGGGGTTCAGACGAGGATCTTTACTGATCATAAGAGTCTCAAGTACTTACTGAGCCAGAAGGAACTGAATTTGAGATAGAGAAGGTGGATTGAGTTGCTTAAGGATTATGACCTGATGATAGAGTATCACCCAAGCAAGGCAAATGTCGTAGCAGATGCTTTGAGTAGGAAGTCTTCTATTGCCCATGTTCATGCAGTTTATCTTCCTTTATTGGAAGAGATGGCCAAGCTTAAGATAAGCTTGATGCAGGAGGAACCAGATTGTCTCCTAGCTAACTTCCGAGTGAGGCCGATACTCAGGGAGAAGGTTAGGGAGTTGCAGGCACAAGATGCAGATTTGAGCAAGCTTCGAGAGGAAATTCAGAATGGTAAGAATTCTAAAGTAGTAGTGAGGGATGATGGACTCATGATAGTGGGGAACAGACTTTGTATTCCAGACAGCAAGGAAGTGAAGGATGAGATTTTGGATGAGGCACACAATGCGCCTTATGCCATGCACCCAGGTAGCACCAAGATGTATAGAGATTTGAGAGAGCATTTCTGGTGGAAGGGTATGAAGAGGGATGTAGCAGAGTATATCAGTAAGTGTCTCGTGTGTCAGCAAGTCAAAGCTGAACACCAGGCACCTTCAGGCAAGTTAAGGCCATTGTCTATTCCTGAGTGGAAGTGACAAAGAGTAACCATGGATTTTCTGATGGGTTTGCCCAAGACTAGTCGGAAGCATGATGCCATATGGGTTATTGTGGATAGGTTGACGAGGTCAGCCCATTTTCTAGCAATCAAACAGACTGATTCCTTGCATGTGCTAGCAAAGAAGTACATTGATGAAATAGTGAGATTACATGAGATTTCAGATTCTATAGTGTCTGACAGGGATCCTCGGTTTACTTCGAGATTTTGGGGAAGCTTACAGGAAGCTTTAGGTACTAAGCTGAATTTTAGTAGAGCTTTTCACCCTCGGACGGATGGTAAATCTGAGAGGACCATTTGGACACGTGAGGGAATGCTCAGGGCATGTGTGTTGGATTTCAAGAGAGCTTGGGATGAGTATTTGTCATTGGTCGAATTTGCTTATAATAATTCGTACCATTCGAGCATTCAGATGGCTCCATATGAGGCTTTGTATAGAAGGAGGTGTAGAACTCCGATATGTTGGGATGAATAAGGAGAGAGGAAACTGGTAGGACCAGAGTTGATTCAGATGATAGTGGAGAAAGTCAATCTGGTTAACCAGTGGCTTAAGGCAGCTCAGGATAGGATGAAGGGCTACACTGATGCACACCGAAAAGAGATGGAGTATGAAGTCGGTGAGAAAGTATTCCTTAAGACGTCTCCTTGGAAAGGAGTAATGAGATTTGGCAAGAAGGGAAAGTTGAGTCTAAGATATGTGGGTCCCTATGAGATTCTTGAGAGGATTGGCCCACTAGCCTACAGGTTGACGTTGCCTCCGGAATTGTCTCAGATTCATGATGTCTTCCATGTTTCCATGCTGAGGAGGTATAGATCGGATCCTTTTCATATCATTCAGGCCACGGAGGTTCAGTTGAGAGATGATTTGAGTTATGAGGAGATTCCAGTGGAGATTTTGGATACCAAGGAAAAGGTTCTCAGGAACAAGACGGTGCAGCTAGTCAAAGTCCTGTGGAGGAACCATTCAGTGGAAGAGACCACGTGGGAGCCATTGGACCCCATGAAAGAGAAGTATCCTCAACTTTTCGATGATTCAGGTAAATTTCGAGGACGAATTTTCTCTTAAGAGGGGGAGAAATGTTGGGCCCCAAAGTGTTGTTATTGATGTTATTAAGCATGAATTATGTTAATTGTATAAGTTGTTGCATATTTTGATTTATTTGGAAGTGTTAGTGGAAAATTAAGAATTATTTGAGTTTAGTATGGAATAAATGATTATGAAAGGGGGAATAAATGTGTGAGGGCATTATAGGAAGTTCACATAAGATGAAGGGATTAAGGCTTTGCATGGAAGGGCATTTTAGTCCTTGTATCTTCATTTAGGGCTTAGATGGAAGGAGGTAGAAGAGGAAAAGAAAGAAAGGAAAATAGAAAGAAGAGAGAAAGGGAAGAGAGTTGCGGTGGAAGAGAGGAATAAAAGGAAAGAATTGGGGTTTTGCTTTCTTGAGATTTTCGAAGGATTTGAAGCTTTAACAAGTAAGTATGAGTTTATTTCTTCTTGTTTGAGATGGATTGAACCCTATATTTGTTTGCAATGAGTTAGAACCGATGGTTTTGGGGTTTTCGAAAAATTGGTAGGAATTCTTTGGGTTGTTGATTTTGTGACTGATTTCAAGGTTTAAATGAGTTATAACTTAGGTATAGAACATGAATCAAAGTTTAAGTGTGTTGCATGTGCAAAAGGGGAGGATTGAAGTGGGTAAATGCTGGAAAATCGGGTTCATAGACGTTCTCCAAACACGCACGTCGCGACGTGCACAAGGCCGTTCGTCGCAACGTGCACAAGGCCATTCGTCGCAACGTGCACAAGGCCGTTCGTCGCAACGTGCACAAGGCCGTTCGTCGCGACGTGCGAGGCAGATGTGTTCATCGCGACGAGCGTAGCCTTCGCCGCGACGAGCCCTCAGTTTCCAACAAAGATGAATTTTGATGTTTTCGGCATATCTTTTGCTATAGAAGTCCAATTGAAGTGATTTTTAATGCGTTGTAAACTAGAGACATAGGGCTACAAGTTTTATGAAGAAATGAAGTTTTAAATCAGTCTCTAAAAATCTTCAATTTTGTATGGAAGTTGAGCATGAAACTC
Organism: Erythroxylum novogranatense; assembly: GCA_029891385.1. NCBI lineage: Eukaryota > Viridiplantae > Streptophyta > Magnoliopsida > Malpighiales > Erythroxylaceae > Erythroxylum > Erythroxylum novogranatense. The sequence continues at coordinate 77,311,929 of CM057234.1, forward strand.
TTGTTTCAGTCTTGGTTATAGTTTGAATTTTTCAAGTTTAACCTTCCGATTTCTACACATAATTGATTGGGATTTTGGCTATTTGATTAAGGAAATCAAGTGATACAAGAGTAGAAAGAGGAACAAGAGGAGAAAGAGGAACAAGAGGAAAGGAATTCCTAAACAAGAACAAGCAAGGAATTCAAGGTGGGTTCATGTCTATAATACAGTAAATAAGTCACTCATTGTTTTGTTCAAATTAAGAAAGATTTAATGCTTTTAAATTGCATCACCAATACCTTATGTGCTAGTGTGAAATCATTAGATGTTTTTATATGATTTGCATTCATGATTATTGGAAAGGTTTCAAAAAGGGTTTTCTCTTTTCACGAATGCATGCACATGAATTAATGTTTTTCGAAATGTATGAAAAGCAAGTTTACAAGTAAGTGTCGGTTTGGCAATCAAGTTTACAAGACTTTGAATCATGCATGTTATGTGGGTTTGTGGTAGTCCCAAGAACCGTCACGTGCACGCTGACCATGAAAAGACTTCTCCCGCCTGCCCGCTAGTAGCACGGAGCTCCCCACAAGGACTCCAACTACGACTACACAGGACCATTTCGATGGACATGTGTAGTACGTCATGAACCCGGGCTAACCCAAACCATTATACTATGCTATGTGCTTATGATTTGTTGTTATGTTTCATTCATTCATGTTTTGAACTCTACTCATGAATTGTTCAAAAAAAAATCAAGCATTTCAAGATAATGACTTTTACATGCTCAATTACTATGATTTCAAAGTATGTCACGGCAATGAGTTATCTTTTGAATAGTTTTGCTTATTTCTATATTATAAATGTGTTCCCACGAGCTTTATAGCTCACCCCCCTTTACTTCCCCCACTCAGGTGATGAGCAAGAGATCGAGTGAGTCACGAGTTATGGCGACACTCCATTTTGTTCTATTTATGTATTTTCAAGTTTCACTTTCGGAAGTCAAGACTTTAGTTACATTTCAAGTTTTATTAGTTCAAGTGTATTTTTGTATTTTTGGCATCTTGAACTCAAAAGTTGTAATTGGGTTTGAAATGTTATTAAAGCTTTGTAAAACTCATCTTTTGGATATTAATGAATTATGGATGTGTTTGTTTAAAATAAATGAAAGCAAGTTCCAAGTTTCTTCACTATGGGGCCCTTGAGCTTTCGAGGGTTTTCCTTCTTCATTTGATTAATAATTTTTGCCTCACGCAGCAAGTACCACGCTTTCATGCCCGATGTTGGGCTCCGAAAATGGGGTCTAACAAAATCTTTACCTTTCTTAAACATTAAGCAAAGATCAGTAGTACTTGCGAGATATCTCATAATCCTCTTAACAGCAATATAATGAGACTCTCTAGGATCAGCCTGAAACCTTGCACACAAGCATACACTGAACAATATATCAAGTCTACTTGTTGTAAGATATAGTAAAGAACCGATCATCCCTCTATACAGGGTTTGATCCACCTTCTTACCAAGTTCATGTTTCGACAAAAGGTTTGAAGGATGCATCGGAGTAGTCATTGGCTTCACATTTTGCATATCAAACTTATTCAACAATTCTTTCACATATTTTTGTTTATGGATAAAGATTTTCTCTTCGGTTTGCTTAACTTGCAACCCAAGAAAGAACTTCAACTCACCCATCATGTTGGCCCCTGAATTTTTTTCGTATTGCATTAAGCATGATTTAAATAATTATGAGGGTTGATGGATAAAATTTTAGACCTATTTGCTATGTAAATGTTGGTCGAATTTATTTAATGGTTTGGTTGTATTAAAAATGGTAAGAATGTATAAGGGTATTTTGGTCATGGCACTTAAGGATAGAAGGTCTAAGGTTTAATTGAAAGGGGCAAGATGGACATTTGATAAGTAAGTAGAAATTAAGAGAAGAAGAAGAAAGAGTTAGAAAAGGAAGAAAATAGAAGAAAGAAAAGAAAAGAAGGAGAAAAGAGAGGAGAGAGTGTCGTAAGCTTGGAGAAAAGAAGAGAAAGAGGGTTTGCTAGCCTAAGCGATTTTCGACAGATTCGAAGTGCTTCCGGGTAAGTTTTGCTTCGTTTACTCTAGTTATGGTTAGAATAAACTTAAAGGATGTGGAATGGGTGAGAATCGGTGGTTTTAGGATTTTCGACGAAAAATGGATAGGTTTCTTTGGGTTTATGATTTTGTGGTTATTTTTGAAGTGTTAATGGGTTAGAAATGTACTATAAGACATGATCTAAGGTTTAGATGTGTTGCATCTGATTTTGGGTAAAGATTAAAGTCAAAAAATGCAGAAAAATGGGGTTCAGAGTCGTAACTCCGACCAAGACGCGTTCGACGTCGCTTAGAAACGCCTGTGGCGTCTGGAGAAAATGGTGACGCCAAGATGCACGAGGGTGCACGTCATGGCAAGACAAATGTGCATCGTCATGACGTGCATGTGGCGAGCACATCGCGACGCACACATTTGTGCTCGCAGCAGCGAGCCTGGCCTTCACCGCGATGAGCGTCCCTTTGCCACAGCGAGCCCCCCAGTTCTTCCGAAAAATGATTTTTGATATATTTTTGGGTATATCTTTTGGTGTAGATATCCAAATGAGGTGATTTTTGATTCGTTGAAAAATAGAGTCAAAGTTCTACAAGTTTTATAAAGCACTGAAATTGAAAGTCAGATTATAAGAATCTTAAAGTTTGGTCAGAAGTTGGGTATAGATTCTTGTTTCGTTTGGGGTATAACTTTCAGGTTTTTGAACCAAATTGAATGCTTTTGGAGTCAATAGAAATGTAAGACAATGAGGACTTTTATGGAAAAAGTGACCTGAATGTTTGGATTTTGGCAGAGTTTGGGTTTAGTTAGAATTTATCTTAGTGAATGTGTGATTTTTGGGTTCCTAATTTGTATTCCTATTTGAATAGAAATTTTTGCATTTGATTAAGGAAATCAAGGAAAGCAAGAGGATCAAGATGAGAGGTATCTTTTAAGCATGTATTCGAGCAAGGATTTCAGGTGGGTTTCATGTTTATGATTTAGAAATGAGCCACTAAAGTTTTCTCCCAAATCAAGAATGATTTCAATTACTTCATAAATATCGTTTTGTTTCTATTGAATGATTTGCAAAATTTCTACATGTTTCAGCCTATGAACTTTTCTGATGAATTTCAAAATAGAAATGAAAATGCATTGAACATTTTATGTCATGCCTTGGAAAACTTCATGGCATTTTGTATATTCGGAAAAGAAAGAATAGAGCATGAAAAGTATGAAAGCTTTGATAACATGCTTTGAGCATGAAACGAATGGAATATGTGCTTTGTTTGGGTAAGAGAGTTGCGGATGGAGTCACGTGCGTCGACATATAGCCTTCTCCGGCTGCCGCTTGAGGCCACGAGATCCTTGAGAAATCGGACTCGCTTTGTTTACGGATTTAACTTCGGTTTATCCGGATCGTTCTGGAACTCTCGAGCCATTTGTTTGTGCATTGCATCTATGAATTGTCAAGTATGTGCATAACTTGAGCATTTGATATTGATGATTGATTGAACATATTGTGTTGATGTGATAATATTTTTCACTATGCAATGACACTTTTCAATTATAGGTTTGAACTCAGAACTTCAGATTTGACTGAGAATTTGGGAGTAAAGCGTTTTATGAACTTATTATGATTTTCGTACAACAAATGAACTTTTTCAACGGTTTTGCTTGTTCTTCGTTATAAACCTGTTACCCACGAGTTATAAGCTCACCCCTTCATTCCATCCACAGTGATGAGAAGAAGATCGGGTGAAGGGAAGTGAAGGTTTCGATTTCTATGTGTGTTTATTGTATTGTTCTCAATTGCATTGGTATTGGAAATTTTGGGATCGGTATATTTTGTATATTTGGATTTAGATATTGATACTGTATTGTGGCTTGGTATGCCATGAGAACTTGTAAATTCTATTCCTTGATGTAAACGAATTATGTATGGCTGATAACCAATGGAAGTACGCATTTGTGTAAATGGACCAGATTGAGTAAGAATTTAGTTTACTCGAGGGAGCTATGATTATGATATGATTTTTGGATTGTAAATTTTGGTTATGCATATGTATTTATATACCGCAACGAGATGTGTTATGAAAAAAGGAATGTAGGAATGGTACGAGATTGTAAGCTTCACGATTTCTGTGATGTTCGCCAATGTTACGGTTCAATGACGGATTTCGAGAGCAGGATCCAACATTTGTGGTATCAGTGCAAGAAGATGAATCGATGAAGGTTAAGGCAACTCCATCGGATTACAGGTATGTATGATGGTGTTGTTTCGAGGTTGGGTTCCGGGAACGGGATCCAACATTTGTGGTATCAGAGACCAGCATTATGATCTTGCATGGGTGCATGTGTATGGGTTACACGCATAAGTGACTGTTAGAAGTTTGAGGTGTTAGAATTTGAGGAGCCACGGTGATTGTTTGACTTGGATTGATAAGAATTTTGATTGATTTTAGTGATGTGTTCAGGAAATTGAGTTGTGAATATCGTGATGAATTGTGATAAAGTAAAGTTTGAAGGATGAGATAATGAATAGAAATATATGTATGGAAGATCGATAGGTTGAATGTGAAATGATGATTGGTCCATCTGTCATGATCTAAGAAAAAGGAAAGTTGTGGATAATGTTAAAGGAGAAATAGAGTATAGGTAAGCGGAACAGATAATGACTCAAGGCAATTGTATTGGAGGATTGAACATGACGGCAATATTGTACTATTTGAAAGTGATATAGATACGAATGTATTACCATGGATTGTATATATACATGATGAGAGTATAGTGTACAAGTAGATTGCAATGGAAACATAACGTTGCTATAATCTTACGACGAAGTGGTTGTTCTCGACGACAAAAGTGATGATCCGAAGAAGAATAAATTAGTGGATTTGAGGTCAGAATGTCATTGTGATTATGCATCGATAATTTTGAAATTGACTGAGGATATACATGTGGAAGATGAAATAAAGGCTGAATGGAAAATGAGATAGAAGTGAGGAAGATGTGACCTTGTATGAGACGAATGAAATGATATATAATATGGGGACTTCACCTCGTAAAAGGACACGAGGAGTTCTGAAAAGATCAGTTGCCCCCAACTCTCCGACAAGAGAGGAGAGTACTGATGAATCAGTAGCCCCAGAAAATGATGAAGCTTCTGTAAGGCAAGGAAGTGAGCCCTACGCAATCAATATGGTAATGGAACCATGATGAAATGATATAGCGTGAGAAATAGTGACTTCTGGAAAAACTAGCATAAAATTTGTGTTAGTATGTTCGATAAGGGAGAACTGTCGTAAAGATCAATGGCGATCAAGGTATCACTTATGTAAGATATGAACTGGTAATTTTAAGAAAGAAATCTGTGGATAGAATGGCATGACTTTGACAATGCTCAGCCAAGCATTTACGATAGTAAGAATGTTTGTTACTCCTTGAGTTTTGAGTGACTTGAACAGTATCACCGTATGAGGATGAGAGAAAATGGTCTTCTCGAGGGATTAAAGGTGACTGATGATGTGATGATGATAGCACGTGAGTGATAAAGATTTGTATGAATGGTATCTCTTTTGCATAAGAACTTCATTAAGTTAGATTCATTGATCGGATAGTTTATATGAAGGATGATCAAAGAAAGAGCGGACCAAAAAGGAATATGTAAAGATTCGGAAGCGAGTATTAGAGTCCTATTCCTAGCGGAGACTCACGTAAAGAAGGTAGAAGATACTACTGAGACTGTATGTATTTTTGTTTGATGTCAAGGATCCAACGTTGAGGGTGGATTCCTACATTAAGGAAGCACTAATTGCCAATATAAGGAGTATATCATATCGGTTCATGTTATGTTTTGGATACGTATGTTTGGGAAATACAAGTTTATCCGATGAAGGTGTGACAAGCACAGGAAGCTAAGATTTCAAATAAACTAAAGTGTGTTGAGGAAAGCAGACATCAGAATACGTCGATGCGAAATATGAGGAAATCTAAAGAATGGAAAAAATCAGTCAAGAGAGGTAAGACAATTGGGAATTGGAAAATAATAAGAGGTAAGATTTCCTCATTGAGGAATTAGTTATTTATGGAATGACTAGAACCAATGGTGGACATATGGAGTTTTGACGATGTTTGGTCAAGTTAGCGAATTCCCTGACAATGCTATAGGAATGAAGTGTAAAGTGATCCAAGCGAGGTTTGATGATATGTTAAGTGTATTCGAAGAGTAGGAAAAAATAGTTTGACTACTTGAGGAAAATGAGAAAAGTATATGAGAGACAAAGGTAAGGAAAATTTTGAGGATATTAAATATATCATTTGGAATTGGGAATTCAGTAGTATACAATGGTGTTGCATAAAGATCAGGATAAGATCCACCAAGTAAAATAAATGCGAATTGGATTTGGAGAATGTGATTAGGATTGAGTTTGGATTGTCGGGCGGGAAGTCCGAGGAATTTGGTGATTTGTTTGAGCTGGCGTACATAAGTATTTAAAGTTATTTACAGGTTCTGGGTTTTGAAATACAACCGTGATGTTGTATGATAGTCTATGGATTTGTGTGGTAAATGTCAGTTGGTAAAAGAGAGTAATGATAAGATTTTGTATAAGTCATGTGTGAGATTCTTTGGCAAAAAGGCATATAAGTTTTGTTATAGATATTTATTGAATAAGGAATTAAGTTATAAATTTGCGTATGATTATGGTTTATGAATTGTGATTGTATATGAATTGGATTGGGGAATGCGTTAGGAATAAATTAGGAATTTGTATATTAAGTTCGCATGATTTGCAAATTGCAGTGATTGCCAAAAGTTGGAGACATTATATATACAAGAAGATTTTGTTGTGTGTAAGATGTATAGATCATACAATTAAAGTACGTATTGAGTTGAAGAAATTGAATGCGAGATGGAGACAATGGATAGAGTTACAGAAGTTTATGTTGTACAAATGAGTATTCAACAATGGTAAAGCTAGTGTTGTAATCAGACGCGTTGAATAGAGAATTCAATAGCGATGCAAAGATGAATTCAGTTTTAGAGGTTATCGGATCTAGTGCGATAAAGAGTGTTGAGCGGAGTTGAATTACGGCAAAATGAAGTACCCTTAGTCTTTGAAGTGGAAGATCGTTTTTGCATGGACAAAGCTCAAATTAAGGATTCAGAAATTGTGAATCCTTCCAAGAAAGCAAAATTGAATGTGCATTTTGAGCTCGGGTAGGAAAAAGGATCTTTGGGTGATTGAGATAAAAGTATGCGTCGGTAAAGATGATTGAGCAAAGAGGCGCCAAAAGGGCAAGTGTTGATTTAAACTTTCGTCTAGAAGAAATATGTCAAGTGACGGAGAGTTTAAATTGTCGACGGTCTTAATCATCAAAGATATGTTTGAAGTCTATAGTGTGGAGTTCATGGAATATGAGACCAATGTACGGTTCGAATTGACGTTAAGCATCACGATCGTTGTTATCGTGATTTCAATAGAATACTGTATGAGGAGTCTGATGAGAGAAAGAGCTATCGCATTGTATTATGATGAGTGAGGCCTACTGGTCGTTGGAGGCTAAAATTTGAGACGTTATGGACAGACGAGATTAAGTAATTCAAGAAAGATGGATGAATTACCAAGGACATGGAATACAGTGAGATAGACATAAGAGGCAAATGTACTGATATTAAGGTGATGTGAATTGTCTAGTAAAAGATGATTTGTCTTTGAGGAGATCGCCTTAAAGGGTGTGTGTTTACATGAGGGCAAAGTGTGCTCAAGTTAAGACAAAGAATTGACTAAGCCCGCGATAAATAGTTAGTGCTACTGCTAGAGATGTTTTGGATTCTAAATGTGATGTACATGAGTATGTTAAGGAAATACTGATATGATATGGTATTGGTGTTATCGACACAGAAAGTGAGAAAATTGTAAGTACTCTGAAGAATGATGAGGAACTAGTTAAGAAAGTGAATGGCCAAATAAGGGATTGAAGGATCAAGCGAGTCTATTGATCGCAATCAATTGAAAGAAAGTATTCGAGTGGCGACGTTAAACGGGCATTTCGGGAACATCCTGCACTCCCTATCGATCAGATAAGAATTTCGAGGACAAAATTCTTTTTAAGAGGGGGAGAATTGTTGGCCCCTGAATTTTTTTCGTATTGCATTAAGCATGATTTAAATAATTATGAGGGTTGATGGATAAAATTTTAGACCTATTTGCTATGTAAATGTTGGTCGAATTTATTTAATGGTTTGGTTGTATTAAAAATGGTAAGAATGTATAAGGGTATTTTGGTCATGGCACTTAAGGACAGAAGGTCTAAGGTTTAAGTGAAAGGGGCAAGATGGACATTTGATAAGTAAGTAGAAATTAAGAGAAGAAGAAGAAAGAGTTAGAAAAGGAAGAAAATAGAAGAAAGAAAAGAAAAGAAGGAGAAAAGAGAGGAGAGAGTGTCGTAAGCTTGGAGAAAAGAAGAGAAAGAGGGTTTGCTAGCCTAAGCGATTTCCGACAGATTCAAAGTGCTTCCGGGTAAGTTTTGCTTCGTTTACTCTTGTTATGGTTAGATTAAACTTAAAGGATGTGGAATGGGTGAGAATCGGTGGTTTTAGGGTTTTGGACAAAAAATGGATAGGTTTCTTTGGGTTTATGATTTTGTGGTTGTTTTTGAAGTGTTAATGGGTTAGAAATGTACTATAAGACATTATCTAAGGTTTAGATGTGTTGCATCTGATTTTGGGTAAAGATTAAAGTCAGAAAATGCAGAAAAATGGGGTTCGGAGTCGTAACTCTGACTCGCACGTCGCGACGTGCGCTAGAGCATGCCGCGGCGTGCGGAGAAAATGGTGACGCTGCGTGCACAGGGTGCACGTCGCGGCGTGCATAAAATGATGTGCATGCCGCGGCGCAGAAATGTGCACGTCGCGACGTGCGTGTGGCGAGCACGTCGCGATGCACACATTTGTGCTTTCATGGCGCAGCCCCTCGATCCTTCGAAAATGATTTTGATATATCTTTTGGTGTAGATATCCAAATGAGGTGATTTTTGATTCGTTGGAAAATAGAGTCAAAGTTCTACAAGTTTTATAAAGCACTGAAATTGAAAGTCAGATTATAAGAATCTTAAAGTTTGGTCAGAAGTTGGGTATAGATTCTTGTTTCGTTTGGGGTATAACTTTCGGGTTTTTGAACCAAATTGAATGCTTTTGGAGTCAATAGAAATGTAAGACAATGAGGACTTTTATGGAAAAAGTGACCCGAATGTTTGGATTTTGGCAGAGTTTGGGTTTAGTTAGAATTTATCTTAGTGAATGTGTGATTTTTGGGTTCCTAATTTATATTCCTATTTGAATAGGAATTTTGCATTTGATTAAGGAAATCAAGGAAAGCAAGAGGATCAAGATGAGAGGTATCTTTTAAGCATGTATTCGAGCAAGGATTTCAGGTGGGTTTCATGTTTATGATTTAGTAATGAGCCACTAAAGTTGTCTCCCAAATCAAGAATGATTTCAATTACTTCATAAATATCGTTTTGTTTCTATTGAATGATTTGTAAAATTTCTACATGTTTCAGCCTATGAACTTTTCTGATGAATTTCAAAATAGAAATGAAAATGCATTGAACATTTTATGTCATGCCTTGGAAAACTTCATGGCATTTTGTATATTCGGAAAAGAAAGAATAGAGCATGAAAAGTATGAAAGCTTTGATAACATGCTTTGAGCATGAAACGAATGGAATATGTGCTTTGTTTGGGTAAGAGAGTTGCGGATGGAGTCACGTGCACATCGACATATAGCCTTCTCCCGGCTGCCCGCTTGAGGCCACGAGATCCTTGAGAAATCGGACTCGTTTTGTTTACGGATTTAACTTCGGTTTATCCGGATCGTTTACGGAACTCTCGAGCCATTTGTTTGTGCATTGCATCTATGAATTGTCAAGTATGTGCATAACTTGAGCATTTGATATTGATGATTGATTGAACATATTGTGTTGATGTGATAATATTTTTCACTATGCAATGACACTTTTCAACTATGGGTTTGAACTCGTAACTTGGATTTGGTGAGAATTTGGGAGTAAAGCGTTTTATGAACTTATTAAGATTTTTGTACAACAAATGAACTTTTTCAACGGTTTTGCTTGTTCTTCATTATAAACCTGTTACCCACGAGCTATAAGCTCGCCCCCCCCCCCTTCATTCCCATCCACAGGTGATGAGAAGAAGATCGGGTGAAGGGAAGTGAAGGTTTCGATTTCTATGTGTGTTTATTGTATTGTTCTCAATTGCATTGGTATTGGAAATTTTGGGATCGGTATATTTTGTATATTTGGATTTAGATATTGATACTATATTGTGGCTTGGTATGCCATGAGAACTTGTAAATTCTATTCCTTGATGTAAACGAATTATGTATGGCTGATAACCAATGGAAGTACGCATTTGAGTAAATGGACCAGATTGAGTAAGAATTTAGTTTACTCGAGGGAGCTATGATTATGATATGATTTTTGGATTGTAAATTTTGGTTATGCATATGTATTTATATACCGCAACGAGATGTGTTATGGAAAAAGGAATGTAGGAGTGGCACGAGATTGTAAGCTTCACGATTTTTGTGATGTTCGCCAATGTTCTAGTTCAACGGACGGATTCCGAGAACGGGATCCAACATTTGTGGTATCAATGCAAGAAGATGAATCGATGAAGGTTAAGGCAACTCCATCGGATTACAGGTATGTATGATGGTGCTGTTTCGAGGTTGGGTTTCGGGAACGGGATCCAACACATCATGCTCATTTCAAATTCATTTTTCATTAGACTCTCAAACTTCATGCATAATTTCTTTGAAGTAGCACCAAAAATAATATCATCAACATAGATCTGAACTATAATAAATTCATTCTCATATTTCTTCCTAAAGAGCGTCTTATCAACTTGACCTCTACTAAAACCATTCTCTAAGAGAAAAGTACTCAGATGATCATACCAAGCTTTAGGAGCTTACTTCAGGCCGTATAAGGCTTTATGAAGTCTATAGACATGGTCTAGATTCTTAACATCCTTGAAACTAGGTGGTTGCTTAACATACACCTCTTCGTCAATAAAACCATTCAGAAAGGCACTCTTCACATCCATCTGAAACAACTTTATATTATGACAGACCGTATAAGCCAGCAATATCCTAATGGCTTCAAGTCTTGCTACTGGAGCATATGTCTCATTGTAGTCTATTCCTTCTTGTTGATTATAGCCTTGTGCTACTAATCTAGCCTTATTTCGACTCACTCTTCCTAATTCGTCTAACTTATTCTTAAAGACCCATCTGGTTCCTATAATGGATTTCTTAGGGGGTTTCGGAACTAAGGACCAAACATTATTCCTAGTAAATTGATTCAGCTCCTCTTGCATGGCTAACACCCAAGCTTCGTCTTGAAGAGCTTCCTCAACCTTCTTGGGCTCTATTTCAGAGATAAAAGCCACATTAGCTTCTCTTCTGAATCTAGACCTTGTCCTAACTCCTTCTGAGGTCTCTATGATAATTAACTCTTCTGGATGAAAACTTTTATATTTCCAGTCTCTTTTCAGTCCAAAAGTTTCTGGAATATCTTCAACTTTGTCTTCTTGAGTACCTGGTGCTGGAGTTTCTATTGTGTCATCTAAGTTCTTCGAAGGACCTTCACTCTCCATGTCATCTTCCTTGTAGGGTTGGGAACTATCATCAAACTTGACATGGATGGTCTCCTCAACTGTTTTTGAAATAAGGTTGTACACCCAGAATGCCTTAGACGATGATGAGTAGCCTAGAAAGATTCCTGAATAGGTCTTTGAATCAAATTTATCCAACAGCTCCTTTGTATTCAAAATAGAGCATTTGCACCCAAATGGATGAAAGTAAGATATGTTTGTTCTTCTTCCATTCCATAACTCATAAAGAGTCTTCTTCAACGTGGGTCGCAACAGAATTCTATTCTGAATATAACATGTTGTATTCACAGCTTCTGCCCAGAAGTACTTAGGAAGATTCATCTCGCATAGCATAGTCCTTGCCATCTCTTGAATCGTCCTGTTCTTCCTTTCAATAACTCCATTCTGTTGTGGGGTTCTGGGGGCTGAGAAGTTATCAGAAATTCCATTCTCCTCACAGAATAACCTAAACTTCTCATTCTCGAATTCTCTACCATGATCACTCCTGATACTAGCTATAGATACTCCTTTTCAATCTGTAACTTTTTGGATAAGGTCCTAAAACACTTAAAAGATTCATCTTTGTGTGATAAAAACAATATCCAACAAAATCGAGTAAAGTCATCAACAATAACAAGTCCATATTTCTTTCCGCCAAGACTTATTGTCCTTGTTGGACAAATAAATCCATATGTAACAACTCTAAAGGTCTAGATGATGTTACAAAATTTTTAGAAGAATATGAAGTTTTAACTTGTTTCCTTTCAAACAATTTTCACAGAAAAACTCTTTGTCAAAACTCATTTTTGGTAATCCTCTTACCAAATCATGTTTTGCCATTTTTGAAATGTGTTTAAAAGAAACATGACCTAGCTTTTTATGCCAGACTAGTCTTTTTTCTTCGGAAGATAGAAAACATGAAACATTTTTACTTTGAAAATCTTCTAAATCAATTTTGTAAAGATTATTTCTTCTTTTGGCAGAAAAAAGTATAGACCCATCTTTGTTTCTGACTTCACAAAGATTTTGATTGAATGTGACTGTGAAACCAGAATCACACAATTGACTGACGCTGATCAAATTATGTTTCAAACCATCAACAAGCAGTACATTATTTATGCATGTAAAGGAATCTTTACCTATTTTGCCGATTCCAATAATCTTGCCCTGCTGGTTGTCTCCGAAAGTTACCGATCCTCCCTTCTTATACTGAAGAACTAGGAACATAGACCTTCTTCTGGTCATATGTCGCGAGCATTCACTGTCTAAATACTAATGGTGCTTGCCGCATCTTCCAAGGAAGGATATCTGCAGGAGAAACTATTTTATTTTTTAGTACCCATATTTTCTTGGGTCCTTTATGGTTAGTAGCATGCACATGATGAGGCCTTTGATGCATATTACTAGAACGTTGATTAACACAAGATTTATTATAGTTTCTCTTTTGAGAGAAAGGGTTCTTATGAGGATGAGACTTATTGCCTGTAAACCCTAATCCAGTTTTATCACTCGAATGTCTATATTTTCCAAGCATTTCATTCATTTTCTTTGTGCTCTCAGTGAAAATAGCTAAATCAGCTGACAGATTCTTAATTCTTAGTTTCAGCTGATTGATCTCTTCTGATCTATCTACGGCTTTCTTTTTCTCCTCTAATTGCTTCTTTAGACAAATATTTTCTCTCTCTGTTACTTCTGTATGTCTAATATTTTCTACATACTTTTTCTTTAACATTTTGTACTGTTTCAGAATAGCATGAGAATCTTCTAACAATTCTGAGTAGGCATCATGCAAGTTATCGTAATTAGATTCTACCTCCTCATCACTTTCTTCCTCGACTACTTGGCAGATGTTTGCATGTTCAGACGACTCAGAACCTGTATCTGAATCTGATGAATCTAGGTCCTCCCACGTTGCCATCATGCTTTTCTTGCCTTCTCTACTCTTCTTTGGTTTCTTCTTTAGAGTAGGACATTCGGACTTGTAGTGTCCAGGCTGATTGCACTGGTAGCAAATGACCGATCACTTCTCTGGTTTAGCCTCATCTTTGCCATTCTTCTTGAAGGTCTGATTTCCTTGGGACTTCTTCTTCCACGTGCGTCTTATCTTTCTAGAGATGAAAGATAATTCGTCATCTTCATCACTTGACTCTTGTTCTGATTGGCTGGAGTTGTCATTCTTTGATTCTTCAATCATTAACGCTTTTGATGACTTCCTCCTTCTTTGAGTCTTGTGATTCTTTTGTCCGGCCTTCAGCACTATCGACTTGTCCCATTTGGGCTTGTCTTCAGCATCGAGTTCAACTTCATGAATCTTCAAGAATCCAAGCAACTCATCAAGCTTTAGCACGCTCAAATCTTTGGCTTCCTGCACCGCAGTAACTTTAGGTCTCCACCTCTTCGAAAGACTTCTTAAGATCTTTCGAACATGATCTTGATTGTTGTACATTCTTCCAAGAGCTTTCAATCCATTGAAAATTGTTTGAAATCTTCCAAACATTTGATCAATAGATTCTTCATCTTTCAACCAAAAAAGCTCGTACTGGTGCACAAGAATGCTTATCTTGGATTCTTTAACTTGGCTTGTGTCTTCGTGAGCAATGGACAATGTGTCCCACATCTCCTTTGCGGTTTCGCATCCGTGGACTTTGTCATACTCGCTCCTGCTTAAGGCACAGGTCAAGAAGAACTTCGCTTTTGAGTTCAGTTGTATTCTCGCCTTTTGATCAGCCGTCCATCTGATTCGTGGAATAGAATTCCCATCTTCATCTACTTGTGTATAAGGTCCATTCTCTATCACGTCCCAAAGGTCGACATGAGTAGACACTATGAATAGCCGCATCCTATCTTTCCAGTAATGATAATCTTCTCGGTTGAATGCTGGAGGTCTAGTGACTGAGGCTCCTTCTGCGATGTATATATGTGATTCCGCCATTATCTTTAATCCACACTTTGCTATAGTGATCCTTGGATACCAAGCTTTGATACCAATTGAAGTGAATCACACATTATATAATGCTTAAAAAACGATATAAGAATGCACGAGAAGGGGGGTTGAATTGTGTATTCCCCTTTTTGAAATTCTTTCAAAACTGTTTGTTAGACATAAAATTCTTTTACAGAACTTTCGATAGATTCTAATTAATCAAAGCTTTGAAACACTTTGTTTACGAACTAAGTAATGATAAAACTTGAATCTAAAAGAGAAATAGAGTAAGAGTGGTTGACATAGCGATTTATCCTGGTTCACCCCAAACCGTGGGCTACATCCAGTCCTTAGAGTTCTTTCTGAGATTTCACTATCTCTTCAACTTTTGCAAGTGATCGCGGCTTATCGTTCAATCCGAAGATTGATCCTTGGAAACCGGTCAAAATCAATTTATACCAAGAATTGCAACACAGGGTGCAACCTCGGGTCGACTCTCAAGGAACCAGTGTAGCATTGATGTTAAGACTAGCCTAGTCTAATGATGCATGTAATTAAAGCAATTAAAGGGGGGTTTTGGCTTGATCTTTAAAATTAAAGAAAGTTAAGTATGAAATAAATGTTTTTGGGATTTTTAAAAGACAAGACAATTTGAAATAATTAAGATTGAAAACAATTAACTAAAGTTCTCCTGAAAATGTGGCTCGGGTCATCATCGTTCAAAATAAATGTCGGGGTTTGAAATCCACTAAGTTTCGAAAACATAACCTTAACAACTCGTTAAGTCCAAGAATTTAATTAATCAACTCGATTAATTAAATCTTGTTAAAAACCTTAGTGTATGGTATGAAATGATTTATGCAATAAATCAATCAGATAATAACACAACTAACTTAACCAAACACAACTAGGCATATTAGATTAATTAATGCAAAATCTAACTGATATACATGAGACTTCATGTATTCAGGCACAATATTCAACACAAACCAATCCTTAACATAGATCAAAGTTTAACATCCTACTAAACTATAGCAAGATTCATTCGGTCATACAATGCAATCTCCAACTCGGAGTTGTTACAAAATCGATGTAAATCCAAAACAGCGATCGATTACCCCTTGAAGCTCATGGAACTCAAACCGTTGCTACATCTTCAGGAGATCCAACGCCCTAGCCACGCATGATGCCGGGTGAGTCCATCACTGCTGGAATATCACCTCGGTCCATGACTCCAACGACGAACAGTTGAGAATGGGTGCGACGAATGATGGAAGAGATGAAGATGATGATGGTGGACGTCGTCTGGAGGTGGCGTCGAATCTGCAAAACAGAGGAAACAAAAACTATCAGAAAATAGAGAAGACGAAGGATGGAGAGCTACCTCGGGAATGCGGCCGTCCTCATTTAACCTAAAACAGAAGGTTTTATAGGAAGTCTGCGCAGGCCGGGTCGGAAGAGTGGATAATTTTGCTATTTAAGGGCCGGGATATCCGACATTCGTCGCGACTAATGAATAAAGTTCATCGCGACGCATAAAAATGGTCACTCGTCGCGACGAATTAATTTATACCAAATAAATTCGTCGCGGCGAATGTCTGCATTGGTTCGTCCCGACTAATGGATGGCTTCTCACGACGTGTTGACTTTCTCTTGTTGACTCCATTGTTCCTACAAAAATACAACACCTTTGCAGTATCAATTTTCCCAATAAAAGTTATGCAGAAATTAATATCAAATGACAACAAAATACTGACAATGTGCAAATTATAAAAGCTCGATATGAGGAACCAATTTAAGCACAAAATCATGAATTAGAGTCAACAAGTGCATAATTACTTAAGAAAAGCAGGCCAATTTATAGTATAAATTTGGCTCAATCAAATTCCCCCACACTTAGACCTTTGTACTCCTGGACAAAGTTTACAAGAGTCAAAAAGGTACAAGAGTGAAAGAAAATTCCGCCCATGCTCAAATAATAACAGAAATGATGCAATCCACTTCATCAGAATTCACACGCAGAAAATTGAAAGAGTGCTAATAAAACAGACACTGAAAGAATTTAAGCACATGAGATTGAACAAAAGAGGATCACTCGAGATGTGGTGTTTACGCTCAACTCACTTGTTTTTAAGGATATTTTCTCTCCATCTGCTTAATGCATCTCCTACCATAGGCTTGTATCAATTTTATTTCTCCACTACAAGGACTATCATTTTGAAGATCAAGAGGTCTTTCAGGGTTGTAATGAGCGAAGGGCTAGTTGAATGGATGGAGTGAAAGAAAGAAAAATATGAGCATGCGCTAAATGAGGAACTGATGTCAACAGCCAAACTAAAACTAAACACTGAAATAAATTGAATATACACATTTTTTTCACATTTTGGCTATCTCATTTTGAGATGCTAATCCCTTTTTGGGATACAACACATTATTATCCCTTTTTGGGATACACAAGACTAACACTTTTCCATTTTCCAACTTTTTTTAACCTAATAACAAAACACAGACTACTGACATCATCTGAATATGTATGCAAATGCTCATAGAATAAAGGCTCAAGGGGCTAGCAAAGGGAAAAGTGTTTAAGGGTTGGTGTTTGGGGAAAGGGCTGAAAGAAGGAACGCCTCTATCATATCAACAAAATTCTAGTCCATCAAGCTTTGAGTAAAAATTGACACAAGTTCTAGAGAAGTATGAACTAAGCAGATGCACACACAAAGATATAGAAGAAGAATTTGGCTCGAATATCCTTCCAACAAGGGTTTTGTCCCAATGATCAATCTCAAGTCTTAAAAACTGACAATACTATCTTGTTAGTATGCTCCCATTCACTTTGTTTTGAAAACTTCAAAAGTTAAAATTTTGCCAGATCCAATTATCGTTCGAAGAATGGAGAGTATTTTCAAAAACTCAAGTATCAGTTTTTGAAACTTGTAAATGATTTGCATGCAAGGGCACAAAAGAATAGGTGCAGAAAATGTTTGATTGAGTTTCAAATTTATCAGTAAAATTTGAAAGGGCCCACAAAATTATGCACAAATTCTAATAGGCATGCAATGCAAAATATAAGAAGGGAGTCGCTCGATTTCAGGTTGAAAATGAACTAACCTAAGTCTACGGGGCATGCACAAAAGAAGTTCTCCTAAATTAGCTCACTAAAAGCGACAATGACGAGAAAGGGTTTAATTCACTCTTGTTCGCTCGTCATGACTCGTAGGAACTCGCCATGTGTAACGTAACAAAATTGCGAATATTAGTCACGACGAATGTATGAACTCGTTGCGACGAACGATGAACTTGTCGCAGCCAAGAATCACAGCAAAGCACAATAACTCGAAATTAGGCACAATAAATAGGAACAATCAAACTAAACACTTAAAGCAAAACAGAATTAAGCTCACCAAACAGAATTAACACTAAAAAGATAGATGCAAACAGAATAAAACGAAATTATTAAATGCAAAATAGAATGCAAACAACAAAACTATAATGTAAAACAAACACTTGGCTAACCTAGAAAACCAATTACTTTGGTTCCCCTGCAACGACGCCAATTTGATCGTGGCTTATCGTTCAATCCGAAGATTGATCCTTGGAAACCGGTCAAAATCAATTTATACCAAGAATTGCAACACAGGGTGCAACCTCGGGTCGACTCTCAAGGAACCAATGTAGCATTGATCTTAAGACTGGCCTAGTCTAATGATGCATGTAATTAAAGCAATTAAAGGGGGTTTTGGCTTGATCTTTAAAATTAAAGAAAGCTAAGTATGAAATAAATGTTTTGGGATTTTAAAAGGCAAGACAATTTGAAATAATTAAGATTGAAAACAATTAACTAAAGTTCTCCGAAAATGTGGCTCGGGTCATCATCGTTCAAAATAAATGTCGGGTTTGAAATCCACTAAGTTTCGAAAACATAACCTTAACAACTCGTTAAGTCCAAGAATTTAATTAATCAACTCGATTAATTAAATCTTGTTAAAAACCTTAGTGTATGGTATGAAATGATTTATGCAATAAATCAATTAGATAATAACACAACCAACTTAACCAAACACAACTAGGCAGATTAGATTAATTAATGCAAAATCTGACTGATATACATGAGACTTCATGTATTCAGGCACAATATTCAACACAAATCAATCCTTAACATAGATCAAAGTTTAACATCCTACTAAACTATAACAAGATTCATTCGGTCATACAATGCAATCTCCAACTCGGAGTTGTTACAAAATACGGTAAATCCAAAAGCAATGATCGATTACCCTGAAGCTCATGGAACTCAAACCGTTGCTACATCTTGGGAGATCCAACGCCTAGCCACGATGATGCCGGTGAGTCCATCACTGCTGGAATATCACCTCGGTCCATGACTCCAACGACGAACAGTTGAGAATGGGTGCGACGAATGATGGAAGAGATGAAGATGATGATGGTGGACGTCGTCTGGAGGTGGCGCCGAATCTGCAAAACAGAGGAAACAAAACTATCAGAAAAATAGAAGGCGAAGGATGGAGAGCTACCTCAGAATGCGGCCGTCCTCATTTAACCTAAAATGAAGGTTTTATAGGAAGTCTCAAGGGCCGGGTCGGAACAGTGGATAATTTTGCTATTTAAGGGCCGGGGTATCCGACATTCGTCGCGACTAATGAATAAAGTTCGTCTCGACGCATAAAAATGGTCACTCGTCGCGACAAATTAATTTATACCAAATAAATTCGTCGCGGGGAATGTCTGCATTGGTTCGTCCCGACTAATGGATGGCTTCTCACGACGTGTTGACTTTCTCTTGTTGACTCCATTGTTCCTACAAAAATACAACACCTTTGCAGTATCAATTGTCCCAATAAAAGTTATGCAGAAATTAATATCAAATGACAACAAAATACTGACAATGTGCAAATTATAAAAGCTCGATATGAGGAATCAATTTAAGCACAAAAATCATGAATTAGGAGTCAACAAGTGCATAATTACTTAAGAAAACAGGGCCAATTTATAGTATAAATTTGGCTCAATCAACAAGTATTCTTTACAAGCCTCTTCAGGTCTCTATAATCAGTATTCTTTCACACTTAGCCTCTATAGGCTATCTATACTACTTCCTCACAAAAAAGTGTTTGAACACTTGTTACAGTAAAATAGCTCTCGGCTAATTTGCACAATATGCTTTTTACTATCGCGTAGATGTAATTCAACTAATTTTTTAACTAATTTTGCAATCTTCGACTTCGACTTGTATTTATAGCCATCGTCTCCAACTGCTTCTTGATTCTTGTTTCTGGATTCTTGCTTCTTGAATCTTGTTTCTTGAATCTTTAAAAGAAAGCATTATTGAGTTGAGTTACGTAACCCGAAGGCCGACTCTTAAATGCCTTTTCAATTCTTCTTCTGCGTCTATTTTTCTTAGCGTCTGCGTCTGTATTTCTCTTTTGCGTCTGCGTTTGTTTTTACTCTTTCCGTCTGCATTTGCGTCTATCTTTATTTGTGTCTGCGTCTACGTCTGTATTTCTCTTTTCGTCTGCGTCTGCGTCTGTATTTCTCTTTTCATCTGCGTCTGCGTCTACGTTGCTTCGTTTATATTGCTTAGTCTGCTTTTGTTTTTCTTTTATTTTTCTCTTTTTTATACATCAAAATTATATCAAAGTAAAGTCATTTTGACTTAACAATAAATTTTTTCCTCGAAATTCTTATTTGACTGATCGAGAAGGTAAGATGCTCCTCCGTTTCCCATTTAGCTTCATCACTCAAATAACTTCTTCTAATTGATCATAGTCGATTGACTTACCAAGTCTTTCTATTCCTTATTTGATCATTCAATTTCTTAACTAGTTCCTCATTAGGTTCCAGATTACTCACAAATTTCACTCCTGTGCTGACATTTCATCTATGTCAGATTATATCAATATTTCTTAACATACTTACAATAACACATTGTTGTTGGTAATACCAACTCATAAGTCATTTTTCTAGTTCTTAGTAACTTCATATAGACCACTACAATTCGAACTTAATTGATCCTTTATCATAACCTGAGCTCATCTTGTACTCACTGTAAGCATCCCTTAGGAAGGTGATACTCTCAAAAACATGTATTCTTTTGCTTCATAGTTCGCATCTCTTAGTATCAATACATTTAACTCTTATGTATATCTCACTGTATTCTATGTCTTTGGCATGGATCCACCTAATTCATTCATCTTTCTTGAATCACTTGATTTCTAATACTGATCAATTTCACTTATCAACATAATCATCACAAAACAAAAGCGAATGACCCTTTCTGTCATCTAACTCGTCATACAGTATTTCAATGAAATCACTATAATAACGATAGTGATGCTTAAACTCAATCAAAGATGTACATTGATCTCATATTCCTATGAACTCCCAAAAATATAAGCCTTAAGCATATCTCTGACAGTTAAGATCGTAGGCAATTTTTAAACATTCAGTCATTTGATTCTACATTCTTAGCTACCAAATGATGTTCCGGCATATTCCTACTAGGATGAATATCATAAGTTACCATTTATACTTTCTAAAAATCTCTTTGCTCTATCATCTTTATCAATTACACATACTTCTTATTTCAATCACAATGTATCATTCTTCCTATTAGAACTCAAAATTCGTAATCATTTTCAATTTTTTAGTATGATTCACAATTTCTGAAATCCTCAATTTGGGCTTTGTTCATGCGAAACTGATCTTAAATTTTCAGTGACAAATCAATTTTCCCAAAATTTAATTCAACATTCTACGTTCTTTATTGAACTAGATTTGATAACCTCAATATCCAAATTTGTGATACACCGCCATTGAATTCTCTATTCAATGCATCTGATTACAACACTAGCTTTGCCAGTATAGTAATCATTTGTATAATCATAATCCTTCGAATAACTCTATCTATTGTCTCAGTCTTGTATTCAATTCTTTCAACTCAGTATTTACCTCAAAATTACATGAGCTGCATATTTCAAAATATTTATGTACTTATAATGTCTCCAACTTTCAAGCAATCACTATCGCAGCAATTTTCAATTCATGTATCAAAAAATCAACCCATGAGGTTTCAATTGTCTCCATGCATATGAAATCACTTCATTTTGTTGCGTTGGATCTTATCCTGATCTCTTATACAAACATCATTGTATACTACAAAATCTCCAAATCCAGATGATATAATTAATATCGGTGTTATAATTCCTCAAAAATTTTCTTTACTTTCTTCACTCATACGGTTTACTCATTTTTTTCTCAAGTATTCATACTATTCTTCTCAACTCTTCAAATACACTTAACATATCATCAAACTTTGCTTGGATCGCTTTAATCTTCAATACCATAGTATTGTCGGGGCATTTGTTAACTCGAACAAATATTATCAAACTCCATGTGTCCCGGATTAGTTATCGTAATTCCTCAAATAACTGATTCCTCAATGAGGTAATATTATCCCTTGTTATTTTCAATTTCCCAATTGTCTTACCTTTCTTGACTGATTTTCTCCATTCTTTAGATTTCCTCATATTTCATATTGACTTATTATAATGTCTGGTCATTCATACTTATTTCTCCACACACTCTAATTTATTTGCAATCTTAACTTCCTGTGCTTATAACACCTTCATCAGGTAAAATTTGCATCTCCAGAACATATTTACTCAAAACATAACGTAAACCTATATACTCCTCATATTGGCAATCAATGTCTCCTCAAATTCAGAAATCCACTCTTATAGTTGGATACTTTACATTAAAAAAAACACATACTTTTTCAATAGCATATTTTACCTCTTTTGTTTGAGTCTCCGTTAAGGATAGGACTCCAATACTCACTTTCAAATCATTACATATTCATTTCTGACTTGTTCTTTCATTGATCATCCTTAATGTAAACTGTCCGATCTGCTTAACCTAATTTGATGAAATTCTTCTTTGAAATAAGATTTCTTACTACTATCATCTATATTATTTGTGCAATCTTTATCAATCAATTGTTATCAACATTGCATTATCATCCATCCTTAATACCTCAAGAAGACCAATTTCTATCGTTCTTACAAGGTCATAATGTTCTAATTACCAAAACTCAATGAGGTAGTAAACAGAATTACGGTCGCATATGCATAGGTGTGCATCATCAAATTCATGCCATTCTGTCCATAGATTTATTCCTAAGAATCACCAATTTATATCTTACACAAATGACACTCTGATCTTAATTGATCTTAGACAACGTTTCTCTCTTCATCAAGCATACTAACACCAATTGTATTCCAGTTTTCCAAAATTCAGCTTTCCTGATGCTATATCATTTCATAATGAGTCAACTACCATATTGAGTGCATCTAATCTTCTCATTTGATTCTTCATCCTTTTTTCAATCTCATTCATGCATAAAATCCCATCTTATACGCACTTGTAGCTTTCCCCATACTACATATCATTTCATTCATCTCATGTAAAGTCATTTATGTCTATTTCATTTCCCTTTTTTCCTATTTCCTCATTTTTGTCTCATTTTCTAATTATCATTTATTTCATCTTCCGCATGTATATCCTCAATCAATTCAAAATTATCGATGCATAATCATTACAAAATTCTGATCTCAAGTCTATTAATATCTTCTTACTGCGGATCATAACTCTTATCGCAATATTCGAACAACCACTTTGGTTCCAATTTCCTCTTCTTAAGATCATAACAAGGTTATCTTTTCATTGCATTCTACTTTTACACCCAAATCTCATCGTTCATACTTATATCCCTATATTCCTCAAACAATCCATGACAGTACATTCGTATCGATATCACTTTCAAAAATATTTCACCGCAGTGCAATATTGGTGTCATATTCAATAATACATCCTCCAATACAATTGCATTGAATCATTATCTACCATATTAACACATATACTATTTGTTATTTCCCCTTATCCACAACTTTCGTTCTCTCCCTCATTGACAAATCATTGTTCTTCTCATTATTTCCATCAACTTAAACTTTTAACAATTGTTCATGCGTGTAACTCATACATATGTGCCCATATAAGATCCTTATTCTGGCGCTTTGATACCAAACATGTTGGACCCCATTTTTGAAGTCCAACTCTTGTTGAATATCATAAGACTTAAGTTGTTTCCAATTAAAAACACCTGAACTATTATCGATTCATCTTCATGCTTTGATACCACATCTGTTGGACCTTATTTTTGGAGCCCAACTCTTGAGTCGTGAAAACGGGAGCTTGTTTCATGAAAATCTCCTTAGGGTAATTCCAACAAAATAAAATAAAAATTTTCCAACATCTGCAATGGAGCCACAGCAACAGAATGTTCGTCATGGCGAAGATGCTCAATTTGCCACACCAAATTTCCTTCCATCTTTCCTAACCTTAATTTCAGTCTAAGTTGTCCCAAATTCACTTCCTTTAATGCACATCATTTCATAACCATTCCACTTCCAATATTATCTCATCAAACTCTCTAGGCTCTTTTCATTTAATTCATTACTTACAACTAATTCTCATTCTTTATAATTTCCTATCCTTCTTTTTCCATAATATCTCACTTCTGTGTAACAACAATTCATAACCACCATAATCATCTCAAATCGATAACTACCTCAGGCATACCTAATTTCAATTCAATCTCATCCATATGCAAATTCGTATTCCCACTCAATATCATCCATACATAATTCATAATTCATTAACATCAAAAGAATAAAATATTACAAGCTCTAATGGCATTCCAAGCCACAATACAACAATAATCCAAAATCTAAAAAAAATTCAAAAGTTGCATGGACTAATAATCCTGGAAATGTGACTAATCCTTGTATTTTACAACTTTAACTCCAAGATATGCAAAATTTGAAGTAACGTCCTTATACTCTTGATCACTTGATCTCTTCCTTATCACCTAAATAGGAGAAGGAGAGTGGGGGTGAGCTTAAAGCTCGTGGGTAACAAGTTTATAATCGAGAAACAAGAAAAAAAAACCCTTTATAAAACTCATTTCCATTGAACCTTTTCATAACCATAGCAATTTTGCATTTAAAAATCATAAAACACTTATTTCATGAAATTCTCAATTTGTCAAAAATTCACAATAGTACAAATCATGTATGTATCATTCATGTCAAACATATCATGAGCACATAAGCATATCAGAATGGTTTGGAAGGTCCATAAATAGAATGAACTAGCACATTTCCCACAAAGGGTCCTATGTAGTCGTGAACGGAACGAGCTAACACAATTCCACATAATGGTCTTGTGTAGTCATGAACATGAGGGAGTCCATGAAGGAGCTTCATGCCACAAGCAGGCAAGGGGGAGAAGCCTTTAGTCAAAGTACACTTGACAACAGAATGGACCAAAGCAAACCCACATAACGTGTATTACGAAATCTTGTAACTTGTTGCCTAAAATGGCACATTTTCGTAAACATGATTTTTCTTGAAATTTTTCCACAAAGGCATATTTTGAAAGCAAAATTATTCATGAACATGAATTATTTCACATTTCATCAATCAAATTCACATATCAACGCATAACAATTTCTCAAATCGTTCAAAAGCAATAATACAACAAGTTTTAAACAATTTGAAATCATTTTATTCTCATGCTTTAAAAGGAAAAAATGTTGGCTCATTAATTCACTACAAGAAAATTTGGTTTCAGCAACCAAATTCTCAGCAACCATAATAAAATGGTTGCTAATTATATACATTTTGCAACCAAAAATTATTTGGTTGCAATATATAAGTTACATATATTTTTTACCGACCAATCAATATTTGGTAGCTATAGATGGTCACTAAAACTTACAATTCATGGATAATAATATAACAACCAAACTTAACAATTTTAGCGACAACTTTAATGGTCGTTATAGAAAATTATTAATAGCAACCAAATTAACAACCAACTATTAAGTGGTCACTACAAGTATTTCAAATTTTCCATTAGCAACCAATAAATTTGGTTGCTAAATTTACATGACTTCTTTACAGCAACCACATTATATGATTGTTAAAGAAGTATTTATAGCAACAAAATAATTTGTCGCTAAGTATTTTAGAAAAGATGAAAAGAGTTCTTTAGATTCAGTCCTTATGAAGTAATTGAATGTTGATCCTACAAGTACTCATAAACTACTAACTCTCATTGCTACACTTTATTTAAATGATCAAATCAAAAAATGAACTATCCTAAAGTAAACCAACATTAAAACAAGTGGAGCGCTTAACTAATAAGAATTAACTAAAGTTAGGAATTTAGTGCTTCATTTTTTTATATATGAATGGAGGTACAATAATATGTACAATAAACATCATTAAAGAAATAAATCTATATATATATAAAATTTATATAATTTAAAAAATATAAAGAATGTGAAAAATCATGTAAATGTTAATTATAATTAACTTTAAGATTATTAAGCACACATATTATTAAAATTATCTTTTCAACATTATTATTTTAAGAATAATATCATATACAAAAATTCATCACAATTCTTCAAAGAAAAACATAAAGATCTAAAATCTTAATTTACGAAGAAAAATTTCAGCTTTTATGACGATTAATGATAATAGTCACAAAGGCTCTAATATTAACAATGAATTCAACAAGGCGTCAGCTAAATGTTAACCTTTTAAGATGATTAGAGAAAATCATCATAAAATATACTTTTTAGTGATGATTAAATAAAACATTGCAAATGGCGAATTTTAGCGAATTAGTTGCTAAAAGTAAGCTTTTAGTAACGAGTTATGTATGTGACTACCAAAAATAGTAAAATACAAATAATTGGCTACCAAAATTATTTAATTTTTATACAATTCAAACTTGAAAAGACTCGTGACTTGAACCATTTCAAAAGATAATATTGTTTTGAAAGATTTTCAAAAGATAATTTAGAGCAACCATATTTAATAAAACCTTCTGAACGGCATGGTTTGGGATTACACGATGAAAACGTGCCCTTAAGCAATATCATGCATTGACAAAAGCCACGAGTACAATTCAATCAATCTACCTAGACATTATAATATTGAAATATAATAAAACCCTAAAACTAAAGCGTCAAACAACTCCATTTTACCTAAAATCATTCGTTGAAATATGAGAGATTCTTTGAACAAATAAACGAGGATTACATGATTTGTTTGCTCTATTCGCATTAACAAAACTATCTCTACCATATTTTAATATAATCTCTTGATGCTTTAATTTGAATTGGGCTAACCTTATATTAAAATGCTTTAATTTAAAATTAATGTGTCAAATTTAAATTTTAAAATTTCAAATAAAATTTAAGTGTTAAAATTAGTGTAAATTCAAATTCATACTTCAAAATAATATTATTTTAAATGAGTCAAACTCACAAATTTAGATCGTCCAACGCAAACCCGATTAGATTTTAGAGTCATCTCATATGGAGTTTTAGAAAAAAGTCAAACGGCTACCATTGTCGTTCCTACTTCTATATATCTATTATTTATTGCCCGAACATATTTTACAATGAAGAATCAAGGTTTTAAAAACTGGATTGGACCGTTCGGTCCGATCGGAAAAAGTTTGAACCGGTCAGCGGTCCGGTTCAATTTCTTCTAATAACCAATGTATAGGATTTCGTATCGTTCCGGTCCAAATCCGGTATCGAATTTCAAATTTTGGTACCGAATTTAAATATCGGTCGATCTTAGGTCGATTTTTTTGTCTGGAATTCGGTGTCGGTCAATTTCATTATCTTAGGCCGGTACTAGCCGATATTCAAAATACCGGTCAAATACTGGTCGGTACTGAAAATTTTAAAAAATTGGGGGTTTTTTTGCAAAATTTCAAAAATTTTCAAAATCTCTTCCCTCCCTCTCCTTCCCTCCTTTTTTTTCAAACTTTTTAAAATAATAATAAATATTTTATTACTAATAATAATTATAAATTAAATAAAACTTAAAAACAATATTATGAATATCGTACCAGGCTCGACACCGGATTGGGCTCTGGAACGGAATTGTACCGATCTTAATTCGATGCAGTTTGGGATATTTTTAAGTTTATAAAATAGTCCCTAAACTTTTTAAAAATTGCAAAATAGTCCATATTGATATATTAAATAAGCATCTTGTATACTTTATTAGTTTCTTTGTTTACATCAACCATGCTTTCAAAAATCTTAATAATAAATAATAATGACAATTAATTTGAAATAACAATAATTTTTAAATATTTTATGTATAAATAATAACCACAATTAATATAAACAAAGACAATCATCATCATACAATTATAAAACTAAGAATAATACAAAGCATTTAAAATATTACAATCATACAATTTCATCATTATAATAAATAATATTACATATTTACATCAAAAGATTCAAAACATCTGATAAAAAGAACAATAAATATTACAAAAAGAGTTGATGACGAATAAGCAATCAAGTAGAAGTTGAACCTGAAACAAAAATATTACATTTACATTACATACAATTCAATTCAATTCCAATCCAATCCAATTCAATTCAATTCCAATTCAATTTAATTCTAATCCAATTCAATTCCAATTCAATTCAATCCAATTCAACTCCAATTCTAATCCAATTCAATTCAAATCCAATCCAATTCAATTTAATTCCAATTCAATTCAATCCAATCCAATCTAATTCAACTCCAATTCCAATTCCAATTCAATTCAATTCCAATTCAATTCAATTCAATTCAATTCAATTCCAATCCAATTCAATTCAATTCAAATCTAATTCCAATCCGATTCAATTCCAATCCAATTCAATTCAAATCCAATTCAATTCAATTCCAATTCTAATTCAATTCAATTCAACTCCAATTCAATTCCAATTCAATTCAAT
This sequence comes from Erythroxylum novogranatense, assembly GCA_029891385.1. NCBI lineage: Eukaryota > Viridiplantae > Streptophyta > Magnoliopsida > Malpighiales > Erythroxylaceae > Erythroxylum > Erythroxylum novogranatense. Next base: position 77,340,475 of record CM057234.1, read on the forward strand.
TCCAATCCAATTCAATTCCAATCCAATCCAATCCAAATCCAATTCAATTCAATTCCAATTCAATTCAATCTAATTCCAATTCAATTCAATTCCAATTCCAATTCAATTCAATTCCAATTCAATTTAATTCCAATTCAATTCAATTATATTATAATTCAATTCCATTACAATTCAATTCCAATTTAATTCAATTCAAATCTAATTCAATTTAAATTCATTCCAATTCAATTCAAAACATACTCCAACAATTAGCAATTCCATTCCAATTCCAATTCAATTCAATTTATTTTCAATTCAATTCAATTCCAATTCAAGTCAAAACATACTCCAATAATTTGCAATTCCATTTCAATTCCAATTCAACAGAATTCATTTTCAATTCAATTCCCAACAATTACCAATCCTAACAATTACAAAACATTCATAATTCTATTTCCATTCATTCCATTCCCAACAATTTCCAATTTTAACAATTACAAAACATTCATAATTTCATTCCAATTTCAATTCAATTCAGTTCAATTCAATTCTAATTCAATTCCAATTCAATTCAATTCCAATTCAATTTAATTCCAATTCAATTCAAATTCAATTCAATTCAATTCAATTCAATTCAATTCAATTGCAAATCAATTCCAATTCAACACCTCCACCAACACCTCCATCAATTCCAAATCAATTCCGGTTACATGCAACACCTCCACCAATACTCATTTTGAAGTACATTAATGAAACTTACAAACATAAACATATTAAACTCCAAATTATTATTTGAATTATAGTTTCAGAAAATATTTGTTGCTCATAAATAAATATGAAAGAAATATACATACCTAGTTAGTTATATATGTGTTAATGTCAAACTCTAGATCTTGGTCAATATTTCTTCTATTGGCAAAGGTGCAAATTTAACTAATATTTCATAAAATTGTAAGTTAATTTCTAATATTTTGAGGCATTTAAATGAATTTTAACATTTGCAAACTGTTCAAATTTGACCGAAAAAATTTAAATAAAGTCTTGTCAAGACAATTTATGAAGAAAATGTATTTGTCAACGAATGAATTAAGAACATCTACGATGGTCAATTCATATCTTATTTTGATCATATTTAAGTTAAAATTATAGTATATTATAAGTTTACAATTGAGAATAATTTCATACATTAATAATTTGTAATTTATTTTAATGTAGTAGAAGAAGTTGATGCAAACACTTTAGATGAAAGCGTAGTTTACGAATCTTTAAATAGTGTTGAAGAATTTGGAGCTTTTGACGATGATGAAACGCAACCTCCTTTATAAATATAATTTTTATTTTTATTGTTATTTTAATATTTATATTAGACTCATATTTATTTATTATTAATTAATTATATAATAATAGATATTGGTGTATTTTATTTCAATAAAATATTGTATTTTTTACTTATTCTTATAAGTTTCATTTCTTATTTATTATATATCGATTTTTATAACTGTTTACTATCGATTAAACCTTTAAGTCTTAAACTTTTTCTTTTACCGGTTTAATATTCGATCCAATTTTTAAAATATTGTGTAGAACAGAGGAAGTTGACCAGTCCTTCTCCCCGTTGGAAAATAAAACAATCCAAAAAGAGATTACCTCAAAAACATTAATGTCTTACTAAGTAATTAAGGAAACCAGACTGTTAAAAACACACCAAAAAAGTTGATGCTTTGGGTTCGCATGTATCTCTAATTAGATGATTCTCGATTCTTCGCTTACATATGGTGGCGGTCGGTTACACTCTTTCCTTTCCCAAGAACCCAACGATTCTCAACCCAACTCCGTCTTGTTCCCGCCTCCTTGAACATTTCACTTCGCGGTTTGGATCGAGGCTCGCTTTTCACAGTGGCGGTGGTACGGTAGTGGTGACCGATCGAAAAATGATGGAGTGATTGAAGAGAGTGGGAAGCGGCCACTGTGGCGGCTACTTCAAGGAAAGGAGTATGAGAGGGGTGGAGATTGAAACAGACAGTGGTGGCAAGGATGTGCTTGACGCTACCATTGCCTTGGGAAAGTTTCGCCGGAGCATCTTGTTATCATGGTTAATGGACTTGTTGGCAGGTAACGAGTTGAGATAGGGTTGGTGATTTTAGGTTTCAATGTGGTCGTGTTTGGAATTGAAGTCTTTGGAGTTTGACTAAGTAATGTATTTGGTTGCTTGGTATGGAATTGTGAGGCTTTTAGGTCAAATTCCAAAGTGAAAATCAATTCTAGTTCTCTATCGCAGTTTTACTTGTTGTTCTGTTGGGAAAATTCTTGTTTAAGGAGATCTGCGTTTAAGGTAAATCCCTGTCTTGGTTTGTGCTTTGCAATTTATATTTTTCGTGGCGCTTTTCCTTCTGCGTTTATGTATTTTTCTAGACATGAGTGATGGGTGCATATCTATCTCTCCTACTCCCTTTTCTTTGTTTAATCTTCTTTCGCTTTTAGTCCTGAAGACCTCACTTCTTTCGGGCTTCTACATTTACTCTTCACCCACACTTGCTCCTTTATCGACTTTCAAGTTCGTTGCTTTTCCTTCTGGACTCCTCCCTTTTGTCGATCGTTAAAGTGAGGTGGGTCTCGACTTCAATAGTTTTTCTCATCGGGTGTAATTTGATATGATGCTTATGGTTGATTTTCGTAGTCTAATGGCTTATCTTGGTGGATTTTTGTAGTCTAATAGCTTTTCTCTGTTTCTTCTTTCATCGTCAAGGTGCCTTAGGCTGGAGTAGTTACTTCTTAGGAATGCTGTAGAGATTAATTCATTCTAAACAAAGTTGATATGATTGGACACTATCCCTTTTCGCAATTGTTGGAGCACGTATGGTGTTTCTTAGTCTAAAGATTTTTAATTGACCAGATTTCTCAATATGAGCCTATGAAGTTTATTTCTTCACATTAACTTGCGATATTTGAATCTTCCCATGGCTTATACCATTATACTGCTCTTTAGCTCCAAATTCCTCACTCAAGACTAAAGTAAACATTATTTCGACTTTGTCAATTTGAACTTTGATTCTTCTCATCTGTGAACTCCTAGTTACGCATGACTAAAATCTAGCAGCACAAGTTTATTTCTTCCCATGGCTTGTACCATTATACTGCTCTTTATACTGCTCTTTATACTGCTACTGAAGATTTCAGTTTGTTGTTCTCTACATGTACAATGCAATTCATCATTTTCTGGGGAAAAAAAAAGCTGCACTGAAAGCATTTCGAAGTTCTAATCATCGTTAGGAATATTCAGCTAATTTACAAGAATATGCACAAAGTGGAGTCATTTCTTCGTTGAGTGTCTCTGTGAGGAGTTTGTGCGGAGAATCTATTAAGCCCATGATGGGAACAAAATCTTTTAATGATGAGTTGGTGTTTTTCGAGAGTGAGTGAGAGAAATGTTCGGTTTCAAGTCACTTTCTCGATAGGGTGTGCTTGTATTTATTGATTTTGTTCTCCTTGTCTAACAATAATCCACGATGTACCATTGGAGGAATATTTGCATAAGGAATCTTGTCATTTATTTCCTTCCATATCACTTACCCTTATTACCTTGCACTACTCACCTCAATATGATAAAAATTCTCCATTTTGTCTTGTCAAGAACCTGTAATCTTTACTTTTTAAGTGTATATTGAGTAAGCTATCGAGTGTACATAAATAGTTTGCAATAATAAATAGTTTCTCATTCAAATGGACTCATAGTTGCTGCACTAAGTTGTTTAGAAAGTGTAGACTTAAGAGATGGTTAATCACTTAATATTAGTTAAGCATTTGCTTTAAGACCATTGTGAAAATATGCAAGGAAATTATTTCTTGTCTATTTTTCGTCCGAGATATATTGGGTTTTTATTCACTTGCAAATGAGGTTACAGATGAAGCCAAAAGAAGACAATAAATTGGGACTTGAACTAGTTGATTTTTTTATGCAAGTATGTGGGTGCTTGCTTGTTTTTAGGTTGTAGTTAGGGGTCTGAGGTAAAATAGATGCCATGCTGTCAATGAAGCATGACACCGCCTAACAAGACGTGTGGATAAATCATAATATATCACAAATGACTTTGTTCTACGTAAGTAACCATTCAACCCAAAGTTTAAGAAGATGAAGCTTTTGAACATATCATATTTATCCTAACATATCTTGGTTGTTAAACTTAGCTTCAGATTGTTCATATGCCACTATTCCCACAAAGAATGCCTGTTTGGCAATATGCTTGTGGAATTCTAAATTGGCAGCTCATTATTTAATTTATTCTCTGATATGCATCATATGTTTGTTGATTTCCTTTTCCATTTTGGATCATCTAATGTTCGAAACTTTATTCTTCTTGAATTACTTATTTCCTTGTGTAGGGCCCCAAGCACCCATTGTTCTTGATGGGATGCTCTCTTCCATTTGCAAATTATGTGGCCTTCTTGTCATTTTCCGGTCTCAAATATTTTCTTTTGTGATTTTCAAGTTAGTGACTTTTGACATCTTCTTATAATCTTTATCTTGTATGAAAGCAAAACTTTTTTAATAAGTACTCCTTTTATTTACATCCTTTATCATGGCAATAATGTCCTCAATATTAAGTGAACTTGAAACTTTAGGTTCAGGTTGAAAATATCCTATCAAGTTTGAGCGCCATATTTCAACAAACTTAAACCTATCTTACAATTGGTTGAAGATTCTATACCTTATTATATTTGCAAAGCGTAGATTGTGCTGTTTGCTTATTATCGATTAGAACTATGAATCTTTTCCTTTACTTTGTTTGTGATATGTTCATAACAAGAACTATGCTTCATCGCGAGATATTTTATTAAGTGTTTTGACTGATTTTTTTTTGAAACAAAAGGTAACTGTGAGCAAGAGACCAATAAAATCATTAAGAACATTCTCTCTCTTATCCATTTTCAATCATGGTAAAGCCTTTCTACTACCTCCTCCTTGCTCAAGATCGTTATGGAATGTTCCAAAGCTATTGATTTTATTTTTCAAAATGTACTAGGATGACACCCTAAGTAAAGACCAGTGTATTGGAGTAGCAAAGATGAAGCTGCATCTCAAGCTTATGATGATAGTGACTTGGATTGATGTGTAATAGGTAAGATTGAATAGTTTTTTTCTTCCACCAAATTCAATTATCTATAGTTTTTCGCTTTTATTTTTAATATTATTGCTTGAGTTTATTGAAATTGTGATAATATGATTCTTTTGAGTTCTTATTCATATGCATTTTGTAGCATACATGTTGGTATGTGTGATTTTTTCTTTTGTATTTGTAGTTATTCTATTTGATTTATTTTGATCCAAGCAAAGTAAAATTCTTTTTTCTTTAATTCCTTTTTCCTATTATTACATGTCAACAATATTATTCTTAATACAAAACATGAACTTTGCAACATTTATGTTAACTTTAGTAATTTGTTTTGCAGCTACGCGACTTTGGATGTGATAGAGACACTATGAGTTGGGACTACTTTTTTTTCCCTAGAAGATATTTCTTGATATTTGATTTTCATTTTAGAACTTGTTCGTACATTTAAATTTGTATATAGAGAATTTTGACACAGGGGATTAAGTAATGTTCATAGAATTATTTTTTCGTTGAGTATTTAGATAAATTGGGATTTTTTTTTGATTGTGTGTTTGTAATTTATGGTTTTAATGAATACGATAATGTATATATAATTAGAGGTATTGAAGTGTTAAAACAGGAACTACTTCAAATTTGTTGTTAATAACCAATTGAAATAATTTTCTCCAACCACGTAATTATTTTATTTCTATTGCACAAATTTTAGCCACCAATTTGAATTATTTTTGCAATCAATTTTGGTTACTGGAAGGTATACATTAGGAACCATCCAAATTATTTTTGCAACCAAGTTTTGATGGCTAACACATACATTCTAGTGACCAACAATTAATTTTTTGTTGCTAAATTATAATAAATATAATACAATTTGTGATGATATTAAAACCATAGCAACAAATTATTTGGTTGTTAAAAGTAAATTTTTAGCAACAGCATCATGTCATCACAATATGGTTACTAAAAGAAATTTGATACACTATTTGTTGCAACCAGATAAAAATAATTGCAACCAATTACTTGGTTGCTATAAGATTATTTTTTACTAACAAAAATAATTTGGTCGCAGTATGAATAGTTATAGTAACCGTTGACTTGGTTGCTATAAGATTATTTTTTAACAACAAAAATAATTTGGTTGCAGTATGAATAGTTATAGTAACCATTGATTTGGTTGATATAATATTATTTTTTAGCAACAAAAATAATTTGGTCGCAGTATGCATAACTATAGCAACCATTCTAACATTACAGCGACCATGAAATTTTACATTAGCAAGTATAAATTTGGTCGCTAATAATTCTACCTTTAGTGACCAATTTTAAATGGTTGTTAATAGTGTATTTTTAACGACCAACGTAATAACTCGTCACTGAGCACTTTTAGTAACAACCCTGTTGTAATCACCAGTGACCAACCCGATTTTGGTCGCTATAATTTTTAACGACCATTTTCTTATTTTTAGCAACCATTAATAATAGTTACTGAAACTAATTTTTCTTGTAGTGATTCTATTATAAACATGAAACCCACCTTGATTTCCTTGCTTAAAGACTTGTTCAAAGGTGCCTCATACTTTGCTCCTCTTGCCTTCCTTGATTCCTTTACCAATAACCAAAATTCCATTTAATAGGAATTCCAATTTATGATCAAGTAAATGAAGAAATTTGATAATACTTTCTTCTAGAAAAAAAATGTTCCCCAATGACTTAAGTTTCTAATGACTCCAAAATCATTCCATTTGGTTCAGTACTCTAAAAGTTATAACTCAACCATTTTCAGACTATTATTATAGTAAAACAATTTTCTATACTCAACTTCCACCCAAAACTTTAGATCCTTAGAGATTGAATTTAAACTTAATTTCATCATACAACTTGTATCCCTATGTCTCTAGTTTACACCAAATCAAAAATCACTCTATTTGGACAACTATACAAAAAGTTATACCCAAAATACCAAAGAATATTTTTGTATTAGAAAGTTCGCCGTGACGATCCAGAAAAGTTCACCGCAGCGTTGGAAAGTTGGCTGCAGTGAACTTTTGTAGAAACATATTGCGGGAACCATTTTTGCTACATTTTCCAACTTTTTACTTCCCACATTTCACATATAACCCATCTAAACACTAAACCATCACTTCTACTTCATTTTCATCTTCATTTCAACCCAATCTCATTAACAAAAACATCAAAATCTATCTTTGATCTTTAACCCTAAAAGAGAACACTTACCTATGGAATTCACTAACAACTTCCCACACATGTTAAGCTATATTTGAGTTTCATAATCTTCAAACTCTTCAAAATCTCCAAAAACCCTAGCTTTTCTCTTCTCTTCCTCTTCATCCACATTTTCTTCTTCTTCTAAATACAAGACCCCCTTTTTCTTCTTCTTATTTATACTCTAAATAAATATGAAATGTCCACTTTTCCCTTCCTTTAAGCTTTATATCTTTTAACCCTAAGTGACTTGCCAATTTTTCCCTTGATACATTCTTACAACATTAACACTTAAATTCAATTAATCTATGTCATAAAATCTTACCAACATTAACATAATAATTAACTTCTCAAAATAATCCCTTAAGGACCTCGTAATTTATTCAAATCATACTTGATCCTAAAAAAAAAAGATTTAGGGGGCCAACATTGAAAATGTTAGGCCACTTAGTGTTAGAAGATATATGAAGTTAACTAAAGATGAATCCGAAATTGCCCATTAGTATAGTTTGACCAATTAAAAGGAAATCGATATATATATGGAGTATATATATTACTTTTTATTCAAAATTTTATATTTAATTTTTGTAAGTCAATCTTTATTTCCTGATCTCTTGTTATTTTTTTAAATAGAGAGCAAAAAGATTCGATTTGAAGCAAAGGGATTATTAATGTTAAAGAAACACATAAGATTAAGTTCCCATCATGATTTAGGACTTGAGTAAGTTATATATGTTGGAACCCGAATTTTTCTTCGAATGTAGAAATATGAAATGAGAAATTTTGGAGATTATTCATGTGTAAAGAAAATAAGAATTCTTGCATTTGAAATGAAGTAGAAAAGATAGTTATGTGCAAGATGGGTTATATGTGAAATATTGGAAGTTATAAGTTGAAACATGGTCATTGAGTATGCTTTGGTGTTTCAGCCATAACTTTTTCTCTAGTTATCTGAATTTGATGATTCTTAATTTGGATTAAACTAGAGAGATAAGGATACAAATTGTCTGATAAAATTGAGTTCTAATTCAATCTCTAAGAAAGTCAATTTTTGGGCGGAATTTGAGTATAACATATTGTTTCAGCATAAGAACAGTTTGGAAATGTTTGGGTATAACTTTCAGATTACTGAACCAAATTGAATGATTTTCATGTCATTATAAAATTGAGACAATGAGGAATATTTCTCTAGAAGGAAGTAAAAGCAAATTCCTTCAATTGCATGATTAGAAAAGGTGTTGATTTTTAAGGAGTTAACCATGATTTAAATGAATTTTGAGGTCTTAACAGAGTATTTTGTGGAATTAATTAGCATGTTAATGGGAGTTTATTAGCATGTTAATGTGAGTAAGACCTTATGACATGGATTTAAATTGAATTAAGGTGGTAACTTATGCATGAGGCAAAAATTGGAAGACCACTTAAGCATTTAAGTAAGGGCAATATGGACATTTTAGCATCATTAGTGGTATAAAAGGCAAGAGAAAGGAGTAGTCTTCTCATTTGAAGAGAGGGAAATGAAAATTTAGAGAGAAGAGGGAGAGAGATTCGTGGAGAGAAGAAAAGAAGAAGGAAAGAACAAGAGAGAAGGAAGAAGAAAGAAGAAGAAAAAGGAAGGAAATCATCTTGCCAAGGTAAGTTTACCTTCTTCTTCTTGCTTCATTAGAGAAATGAGTTGTATTGAGGATGAAGGGATTAGAGAGAGAATAGGTGTTGTGTTGGAAGAATATGATTTAAGGAACCCATTTGATTTTTAGGGTTTCTAAGCTAGGTTTTGGGTTTTCTAACCTAGATGGACTATGGGTAAGTTAGATTTGAGCTTGATTTATGTTAATTTCATTTGTTGTGATTTTAAAGTTTTAGGGATTTTATGAAAATTGGGGGATTTCCATTTGAATCAAAATTGAATGAGAATTTTGGTTTGTTTTAGGAAATCAAGAGAAACTCTATCCAAGACCAAGAGGAAGGGAACAATCGAGGTTGGATGTCCAAGCAAAATGAGGTGGGTTTCATGTTTATAGTTAAATAATAAGCCCCTAAAGTTTTTCCCAAATTAAGAGAATAAAATGATTTCAAGTATTTCATAATTGTGCATATATTGTTTTCAAATACTTAAAGAATTTGCTTCTATGTGTGCATATGCTCTATGAATTGGATTTGAATTGTTGTAAATATGCAAAAATGCATTGTGATATATGATTATGTTATGCCATTGAGAATGGGATGTTTAGATGTGATTTTGGGGATGGACACATTGGAGAAATATAATGCCAACTTGGATTGTAAACAGAAGATTGTGGAGTTCGAAATTGGCAATGACAGGTTATTATGCTCACGTTTTATGAATGGTTTCCAGATATTGGGTTCCGAAAATGGATCCAACATGTGTGGTATTAAAGCAAGAGAAAAAAAATAGATGATGGTTAAAGAGACTTGTTGGATCCCGTTCCCGAGACCCAACTTCTTACACTTAAACGCTACACTCATCACGCCGCTGCTCATAATCACTCGTGAAGCGGAAAGAAAATCGAAAGCCAAAGCAAGTGAAACGAAACAAATGCGAAGCTAAAAGGATTGAATCCGACTGAAATCAAATATCAATGAAAATCGAATATGAATGCCAAACAAGTAGAGCAACTGAACTGAAGCGGAAACATATACGAAGTCAGAAATCAAATCAAATGAAATGCAACAATTGCGAAGTAAATAGGTTCGAATACAAATGTGAGACAAATCGGTCAATATCTGATAACAAATGAATTCAACTGCAACTAGAAAATGATCTTGAAATCAAAAATTGCAAATGGTGGTTTTGATAGAAATATAAGACAATTACGGATTTAATCGAAGCAATTAAAACCGAAGTCCGACATCCGATACGAATATCTTAATCATAGCGATGAAAATCCTAGACTATTCCTATCCGGAACGGATCCATGCCGGGTAAATTTTTTTTTCTTGCTTTCTTAATCATGCTTTTCATCTATCATATACAACTCGTACTAATCTCAATCCTTAACCATGGTCTTCTTACTTATGCGATAACTCAATATTTTCATAACGTTTATCTTTGTTCTCATTTCTTACCAAAGCAACCTCATGCTCATGTCAAACAATTCACAAATTCTTACACAATCTCATAAAAATCCATATACTACCATATAAAATCCGGCAGCATAACGGCTGCACAAGAACAAAACCCAAACCTGCAAATAGTAAACTCACTTCTATAACTTTCAGCAATCACACATACATCATGATCTACCGGACCCTCTGTCCGGGATCTCAGCAGTAACGCAATCCTAGGTTCTAAACCACTTCAAGTCATTTTCATATCCATTCACATTTTTCACATTCAAACTAATATCTCAACATCCAGTACATTCATCCATATCCATATAAATATATTTCAATACATTCATCACCCAATATAATTATATACAATTTCAATATACACATCCAAAAACCAATGCATTTCCAATTCCATAATCCAAGAGTCTTATACAAAAATCATAATCCAAGATACATTGTGGACCAAATGTTTACAATACTCTAACGGCAATACAAGCTATAAGCCATTTCCAGAAATCTTAAACCAAATACACAAAGTACAAAATGAACATAAAGTCTTGCCATGCTTTCATCCGATCTCCATCTCGAAAACGTGGATAATATGCTTGTGCGAAAAAAATAAGTAAAAGCCATTTCTCAAAACTTTGCCATCTTATAAAGAATTTCTCATTATAAATTTTATCAAGTGTTTATTTCACAAACTCTTTAACTTTTCAAAACTTTTATACCAAAATGCTAAAAACTGTCACAAATAAAACTTCACCTTTTTATTCTCGTAAAACTCAAAATTTTCTTTTTCACCAAGCAATGACAATTTCAAACATATGAATGCATCACATTGCAATCAATATCTAATCATATAACACATCATAATGGTTTGGCAAAGTCCATACACATGATGACTACAATTTCATAAAATGGCCTTGTGTAGTCGTACACATAAGGAGTCCTAAAGGAACTCCTTGCCCTTCTTGGGCAGCCGGAGAAGGCTATACACATGAGTCAACATGCACGTGACAGTTTCTTGAGGGACTATGCCGCACCCACATAACATGTAATTCATGCATTTGAAAACATTGCCCGAAGGCACATTCTTGAAAAACTTGATTTCATGAACATGACATATATATATGCATTTCTAGCATCACTTCACAATTTACATAATTCACAAACCATAATTCACTTAAACACACTAGTTCACATATTGAAATTCAATCAATTTAACATAATGCACTAACACAAGTATTTCAACTTTATAAAAATCATTCGAAATCAATTGGATAAACAATTTAAATCATTCATGAAAACTTGTTCAAAAATAATCATAGAACTTTCTTAAACCATTTGAAACAATGAACTTAATCATTAATAATCCTTTCAAAATTCACTTGATTCAATCATTTTGCCAAAACATTATCTTATAAAACATGGTCACTTTCTTGATTTTCCAAAACTTACAAATAACTTAAAATTTGTAAAACAAACATATTACCCACCTCTTATCCATGCCATGTTCTTGTCCAAAGCTTCAATTTGTTCTTTTCTTCTATCTCTCTTCCCATATAAAGTTACCTAAACCATAATCATCCAAAACCCATATCATAATCATCATATTTTACAAACCCATTTAGATTCCAACCTCTTTACATCATAACCTTCAAAATTCTTACTCATATACTTTAGCATAAATTCCAAATAGTTTCTCATCCCTAATTCAACATAACCCAAAGTATAATCACTTAAATTAACCCCATACATAACAAACCCATAACCATCTTAGGATAAATCAACCAAAATTCAAGAAAACTCAAACTTTAAAATCATCTCTTACCTTTCTCTCTTCCCATTTTTGAAAATCCTCTTAGCTTGGAGTAAATCTCTTCTCCTTCCCTCTTTTCCCTCTAGAATCCATGGAGAAAGAAGCTTGGAGAGTCAAAAACTTACCTCTTCTTCCTCCTTCTTCTTCTTCTTCACGTTTCCCCCTCTTCTCTCTTCCTCTTTCTTCTTTCTTCTTTCTTCTTCTGGAAAATTCGTGTGTCTTCCATAAGAAACGACACTCCCCCCTCTTTTTATATGCTAGGTCATTAATTGGAGTGTAAAAGACCATATTGCCCCTTTCTTATTTGCCTTAAACTTTACTCTTTAAGTTGACTTCCAGAAATGCCCCTGAATATTTCTTCAAGTTATGCTCACCTTTGGACAATTGTTCTCACATCTAAATGAAGGAATTTGCTAAAACTTCCTTCTATAGAATTGTTCCTGTATGTCTTAACTTCATAATGCCTCAGAATCGTCCAATTCGGAGCACTATATCGAAAGTTATGCTCAAAACATGTCGGACACATCATTTGCCAACACATTTTCTAGCAATTCAATTCTTTCCACAATTACACATTCTTATAGACTAAATTGAAATTTCATTTCTTAATAACAATTGTATCTCCATGTCTCAAATTCATTTCTCCACAAACCTCGCTTCAATCGGATCTCCACAGATCCCTAAATTCGCGAAATACTGAACTATGTTCATAACTTTCCTGTATCACTTTGATTCAATTAATCTTACTCAATTAAATCTCTAAAATTCATAAATTTCACATAATCATGAACTTCATTGTCTTAGGAATCCAACGCTTCGAGAACCGAGTCATTCGGATGTCGGACGGAAAAAATATAAGCAAATGATGTGATAGGGTCGAATGAGGGAGGAAAATAGCAAGCTCAGAATGAGGCAAAACATTCTGATCATTATATGATTCAATAAAACTTTTTCAATTTGACTCCAATCGATGCAAATTTTCATGGAGAGAAAGATACATGTGTTAGTAATTCAATGGTTCAAGAATCGCCTCAATCCGAGGTCGGGTGAGTGAGTTATGGTCAAAACAACTCAACATATTCAAAACAGAAATCGATTTGAAACTCTTTTGGCGCAAATACCATAACTTTCTATAAAAATATCTAAATGACTTCGTTCAGGTTCCATTTGAAATATAAGATCAATATATACAACTCGTATTAGAGGCTTCGAAGCGAGATTCGGCCTCAAAACTAGTGAACATCGCAAATTTCTCCAAGAGACCCGTAGCTGTCTGTTAAACGGACAGGCATGTCCGTTTAACGGACACGCACGGCCAAAACAACACCAAACCATCCGAGACAATCCGTTAAACGGACACCCATGTCCGCCTAATGGACATATGCATGGGGAGGGGTCCTTTTGACCCGAGGCTGTCCGTTAAATGGACTCCCATGTCCGTTTAACGGACACGCAAAATCCACCACTTCTTCAAACTTTTTCCATTGTTTTTCTCATACAAACTAACATCACATACTCTTATAATCTCCACATATTCACTTATTCAAAGGCCTAAACACCTCATAACACTTCAAACAACAAATTAAATTCATGAACTTCTCAAATCTCAACTAAATTGGTTCATCAAAACCTCAAATTTCAAACATTTATCCAAGCTTTCACTAACATCAAATCTTATATAACATCATAACTTTTATCAATTATAACTCTTAACTCCGATCTCGAAATCTCGCATACTTAGTCTCGTTGGAAAGATAAAAGATCAAGCTACAACTTCAAAGAAGGCAACTTTAGCCAATTCTATGTCAATTATTCCCTAATTTCCCTTAAATCAGCATATACATTTAACATTCATCCTAACTTCACTTTCTTAATTGCACTACACTTATAACAATTCGACTATCATTTGGAATTCATCCAAATCTCAACCTCAATTCATATGATTTCTTACATTCCATATCATCTTGTCATTTATAATCTCTTACTTTTGCATAAGATCTCACATATATAACCATAATTCATACTTAAGATTTCCCAACTCATATCTTTACATAATTCACATTTCCTCATCTATAACACAAAATATATACACAACACTCATATACTTTCATTTTCATATTTCTAATTTTCGCTTCAAGGTTCGGGGTCCAACATTTCTCCCCCTCTTAAAAGAATTTCGTCCTCGAAATTCATACTTAAGCAAACACCAAGTACTACATTCTCTTAACTCATGTCTTCCAAATAATCCTAGGCATTCACATAATCAAAGCCTCACCACACTTATTCATAATGTCTTTCACCTCTTATATCATATACCATTATATCTTATTCACACTCCCATAGTTCTCATCATATCTTCACAAGTACATATATTTAACTCACTTTCAACTCTTCCTTAGTTCTATCACAAATGCATATTTTTCTCTCACAAATGCATATTTAAAATCAACAACCCAATTCATCATCAAATGCTAATCTCATTTTTCATTTTCACAGACCTAAAATCATTCAAATTTCTTATCACACATATTCTTATCTCATTTACTATTTTTGCTTCTTTATAAGATTGAATCATCCCTATCACATCAAACAACTATTTCTTCACATAAGCACTCAAATCAATGGTCCAAATATTGATAACCTTGATATGGACCAAAACCATTAAATCTCAATCTTTTTTAACTTCTATACATAAATTCCTATCATCAAACTCATCTTTAGAGATTCATATTTGCATTTCACATATATTCGAGGTCATATCCTCTAAATTCATCATGAAAACTTGAAATCTTCATTTCCAGCATCATAATCCTAAACTCAAACATAATAACAATCACTTAGGTCCTCCAATATCATACTTGCAAAATTTATTCACATCACTATCACATTTTCACAAAATCAATCTTAGCCTTTCAAATTCATAACAATTTCTCGGCAAAACACTCATACACATATGCCCCAAGAAGATCATATTCTTGGGCTCGATACTCATACATGTTGGATCCGTTCGAGACCCAACTTCTTACATAAACGTTACACTCATAACCCCATTGTTCATAATCACTCATGACGAAAGAAAATCGAAAGCCAAAGCAAGTGAAACGAAACAAATGCAAAGCTAAAAGGATTGAATCCGACTGAAATCGAATATCAATGAAAATCGAATATGAATGCCAAACAAGTAGAGCAACTGAACTGAAGCGGAAACATATACGAAGTTAGAAATCAAATCAAATGAAATGCAACAATTGCGAAGTAAATAGGTTCGAATACAAATGTGAGACAAATCGGTCAATATCTGATAACAAATGAATTCAACTGCAACTAGAAAATGATCTTGAAATCAAAAATTGCAAATGGTGGTTTTGATAGAAATATAAGACAATTACGGATTTAATCGAAGCAATTAAAACCGAAGTCCGACATCCGATACGAATATCTTAATCATAGCGATGGAAATCACGGACTATTCTATCCGAACGGATCCATCTTTGAGTAAATTTTTTTTTGCTTTCTTAATCATGCTTTTCATCTATCATATACAACTCGTACTAATCTCAATCCTTAACCATGGTCTTCTTACTTATCACGATAACTCAATATTTTCATAACGTTTATCTTTGTTCTCATTTCTTACAAAGCAACCTCATGCTCATGTCAAACAATTCACAAATTCTTACACAATCTCATAAAAATCCATATACTACCATATAAAATCCGGCTGACATAACGGCTGCACAAGAACAAACCCAAACCCGCAAATAGTAAACTCACTACTATAACTTTCAGCAATCACACATACATCATGATCTACCGGACCCTCCGTCCGGGATCTCAGCAGTAACGCAATCCTAGGTTCTAAACCACTTCAAGTCATTTTCATATCCATTCACATTTTTCACATTCAAACTAATATCTCAACATCCAGTACATTCATCCATATCCATATAAATATATTTCAATACATTCATCACCCAATATAATTATATAAAATTTCAATATACACATCCAAAAACCAATGCATTTTCAATTCCATAATCCAAGAGTCTTATACAAAAATCATAATCCAAGATACATTGTGGACCAAATGTTTACAATACTCTAACGGCAATACAAGCTATAAGCCATTTCCAGAAATCTTAAACCAAATACACAAAGTACAAAATGAACATAAAGTCTTGCCATGCTTTCATCCGATCTCCTCTCGAAAACACGGAGATGGGGATGAAAGGAGGTGAGCTAGAAACTCGTGGATAATATGCTTGTCGAAAAAAATAAGTAAAAGCCATTTCTCAAAACTTTGCCATCTTATAAAGAATTTCTCATTATAAATTTTATCAAGTGTTTATTTCACAAACTCTTTAACTTTTCAAAACTTTTATACCAAAATGCTAAAAGCATCACAAATAAAACTTCACCTTTTATTCTCGTAAAACTCAAAATTTTCTTTTCACCAAGCAATGACAATTTCAAACATATGAATGCATCACATTGCAATCAATATCTAATCATATAACACATCATAATGGTTTGGCAAAGTCCATACACATGATGACTACACAATTCCATAAAATGTCCTTATGTAGTCATACACATAAGGGAGTCCTAAAAGGAACTCCGTGCCACTTGCGGGAAGCCGGGAGAAGGCTATACACATGAGTCAACGTGCACGTGACGGTTTCTTGAGGGACTATGCCGCACCCACATAACATGTAATTCATGCATTTGAAAACATTGCCCGAAGGCACATTCTTGAAAAACTTGATTTCATGAACATGACATATATATATGCATTTCTAGCATCACTTCACAATTTGCATAATTCACAAACCATAATTCACTTAAACACACTAGTCCACATATTGAAATTCAATCAATTTAACATAATACACTAACACAAGTATTTCAACTTTATAAAAATCATTCGAAATCCATTGGATAAACAATTTAAATCATTCATGAAAACTTGTTCAAAAACAATCCTAGAACTTTCTTAAACCATTTGAAACAATGAACTTAATCATTAATAATCCTTTCAAAATTCACTTGATTCAATCATTTTGCCAAAACATTATCTTATAAAACATGGTCACTTTCTTGATTTTTCCAAAACTTACAAATAACTTAAAATTTGTAAAACAAACATATTACCCACCTCTTATCCATGCCATGTTCTTGTCCAAAGCTTCAATTTGTTCTTTTCTTCTATCTCTCTTCCCATATAAAGTTACCTAAACCATAATCATCCAAAACCCATATCATAATCATCATATTTTACAAACCCATTTAGATTCCAACCTCTCTACATCATAACCTTCAAAATTCTTACTCATATACTTTAGCATAAATTCCAAATAGTTTCTCATCCCTAATTCAACATAACCCAAAGTATAATCACTTAAATTAACCCCATACATAACAAACCCATAACCATCTTAGGATAAATCAACCAAAATTCAAGAAAAACTCAAACTTTAAAATCATCTCTTACCTTTCTCTCTTCCCATTTTCGAAAATCCTCTTACCTTGGAGTAAATCTCTTCTCCTTCCCTCTTTTTCCTCTAGAATCCATGGAGAAAGAAGCTTGGAGAGTCAAAAACTTACCTCTTCTTCCTCCTTCTTCTTCTTCTTCACGTTTCCCCCTCTTCTCTCTTCCTCTTTCTTCTTTCTTCTTTCTTCTTCTAGAAAATTCGTGTGTCTTCCATAAGAAACGACACTCTCCCCTCTTTTTATATGCTAGGTCATTAATTGGAGTGTAAAAGACCATATTGCCCCTTTCTTATTTGCCTTAAACTTTACTCTTTAAGTTGACTTCCAGAAATGCCCCTGAATATTTCTTCAAGTTATGCTCACCTTTGGACAATTGTTCTCACATCTAAATGAAGGAATTTGCTAAAACTTCCTTCTAGAGAATTGTTCATCTATGTCTTAACTTCGTAATGCCTCAGAATCGTCCAATTCGGAGCACTATATCGAAAGTTATGCTCAAAACATGTCGGACACATCATTTGCCAACACATTTTCTAGCAATTCAATTCTTTCCACAATTACACATTTTTATAGACTAAATTGAAATTTCATTTCTTAATAACAATTGTATCTCCATGACTTAACTTCATTTCGCCACAAACCTCGCTTCAATCGAATCTCCACAGATCCCTAAATTCACGAAATACTGAACTATGTTCATAACTTTCCTGTATCACTTTGATTCAATTAATCTTACTCAATTAAATCTCTAAAATTCATAAATTTCACATAATCATGAACTTAATTGTATTAGGAATCCAACGCTTCGAGAACCGAGTCATTCGGATGTCGGGCGGAAAAGATATAAGCAAATGATGTGATAGGGTCGAATGAGGGAGGAAAATAGCAAGCTCAGAATGAGGCAAAACATTCTGATCATTATATGATTCAATCAAACTTTTTCAATTTGACTCCAATCGATGCAAATTTTCATGGAGAGGAATATACATGTGTTAGGAATTCAATGGTTCAAGAATCGCCTCAATCCGAGGTCGGGTGAGTGAGTTATGGTCAAAACAACTCAACATATTCAAAACAGAAATCGATTTGAAACTCTTTTGGAGAAAATACCATAACTTTCTATAAAAATATCTAAATGACTTCTTTCTAGTGCCATTTGAAAGATAAGATCAATATCTACAACTCGTATTAGAGGCCTCGAAGCGAGATTCGGCTTCAAAACTAGTGAAAATCGCAAATTTCTCCAAGAGACCCGTAGCTGTCCGTTTAACGGACACGCACGGCCAAAACAACACCAAACCATCCGAGACAGTCCGTTAAACGGTAACCCATGTCCGCCTAATGGACATATGCATGGGGAGGGGTCCTTTTGACCCGATGCTGTCCATTAAACGGATTCCCATGTCCGTTTAACGGACACGCAAAATCCACCACTTCTTTGAACTTTTTCCATTGCTTTTCTCATACAAACTAACATCACATACTCTTATAATCTCCACATATTCACTTATTCAAAGGCCTAAACACCTCATAACACTTCAAGCAACAAATTAAATTCATGAACTTTTCAAATCTCAACTAAATTGGTTCATCAAAACCTCAAATTTCAAACATTTATCCAAGCTGTCACTAACATCAAATCTTATATAACATCATAACTTTTATCAACTATAAATCTTAACTCCGATCTCGAAATCTCGCATACTTAGTCTCGTTGGAAAGATAAAAGATCAAGCTACAATTTCAAAGAAGGCAACTTTGGCCAATTCTATGTCAATTATTCCCTAATTTCCCTTAAATCAGCATATACATTTAACATTCATCCTAACTTCACTTTCTTAATTGCCTTTACACTTATAACAATTGACTATCATTTGGAATTCATCCAAATCTCAACCTCAATTCATATGATTTCTTACATTCCATATCATCTTGTCATTTATAATCTCTTACTTTTGCATAAGATCTCACATATATAACCATAATTCATACTTAAGATTTCCCAACTCATATCTTTACATAATTCACATTTCCTCATCTATAACACAAAATATATACACAACACTCATATACTTTCATTTTCATATTTCTAATTTTCGCTTCAAGGTTCGGGGTCCAACAAGACTTCATTGGAGTACGTTCACGTCTTATGGTTTAAAGGCAAGAGTTGGGTTCTGGAAACGGCACCCAACATTTTGTGGTATCAAACCCCGATTTTGAGGTCTTACATGGGCATTTTGGTAAGATGTATCAAGTTACGTGCATGTTTGATAAGTTTTAGCGTGCCGCAGCAACTAATCCCTAGTATGAGTTACATGTGTATGTCACATGCATGGGTATTGTGAAGAGTTTAAGTTGATAGAAATAGTGAGAAGAATAGTGATTTGCAGAAAGTGAGAAGATAAGGAAAGTTTGTGGATACGTACTTGAATTGATATGGACGTGAGATTTTTTTCATGAATTGACTGAAAAAGAAATAAAGACATAGTTGAAATGATAAGATTTAAGGTGTACAAGCAAAGTGAAATTGAGAGGTTGAAAATGAAAAAGAAATAAAGACATAGTTGAAATGATAAGATTTAAGGTGTACAAGCAAAGTGAAATTGAGAGGTTGAAAATGGAATTCAAAATGATTGTTTAATTAGTGTGATAAGGGTTATGATCTGATATAAGATTGTGCTAATGAATTTGAGGCCAGAATTTCAAGATGGCTATACGTCTATAATTTTAAATTGATTAAGAACGTACGTATGGAAAATGTAACAAATGGTGGTTATATGTGTAGAAGTTCTCGAGATTGTGCTGGCAAGTTATTATGAGTACGTGTTTGATAATGTGGTTACATTGGTGAACAATGTGATTGGGTAAATATGAGATTTATATTTGGATATGGTATAGGATGTAATCTATGATCCCTATAGTTAAGAAACTATGAGATGAATCAAAGTAACGAAACAGAAGTATGGTATAGGTGATTATGCTGAAAAGGTAACTACTATGAAGGAGTAATTCTGAATAGTAGTAAAATATTCAGAGGTTGTTCAGAATCAATTGCGATGGATGTATCAGTAGCATGAGATATAAATTGGTGACCTACTGAGATTCCTTTTGTGTATAAGATGTAGTGATCATGATGGTACATACCAAAGTATAAGAGTAAATGAATATGCCTCTTATTTCATTGAGTATTATTATGAAGGACAGTTTGAACATGTAAAGTGTGACAGAAAGTGAAATTATTAAAAGTTCATGAGTTGTTGAAATTGATCGTATTGAGTTATTAAGAATGGTTGAAACAGCATTGATGATGATAATAGATGATTAATGAAAGAACAAATCAGAAATGAATATGCATTGAATCAAAGGGAATATTAGGGTCATACTCCTTATTTGAGACTCAAGCATAAGAGGTTGAGTATGCTACTAAGAGTGTATACACTACGGTCAATGTAGTGTATCCAATTATCGTAATGGATGTTTGGAAGTTAAGGTAACAATATTGCTAACGTGAGGAGGACTCAGATCTACATTATATCCCATGCGAGTATGCACAGGAGATATAAACTAGATTTTGATGAATGTATTACCAACACAGAAAGTTAAGTTTGCAAATGAATTGAAATGCATGGAGAGATTAGTAAGGAGGAGCAATGAAAGTAAAGAGAATTTCGAGGAATTATGATACCGATAGAAATTATATTGTATGAATTTGGAGATTTTATAGTATACAATGATGATGTACAAGAGATTGGGATAAAATCCAATGTAGTGTCATAAAGTGATTTGATAAGCATGGAGATAATTGAAACCTCATGAGTTGATTATTTGATACTTGAATTGAAACTTCCTACAATAGTGATTGCTGAGAAGTTGGATACATTATATGTAAAGAAACATCTTGGATATTTATAAATATGCAGATCATTAAAGTTTGAGGTAATTATTGAGTTGGGAGATTTAAAGATGAGACTGAGATAATGGATAGAAGTACTAAAAGATTATGATGGTACAAATGTGTATTTCCCAATGAGGTTAGTATTGTATCCAACACATTATGCAGAGATCCCGATAGGAATGAAGCATGAATTCAGATATGGAGGTTATTAGATATAATGCAAAAAGGAAGTATAGAATGTGAAGTTGAATTTTGAGCAAAATCAAGTACAAATTTCTATGGAATTGAGAAATGAATATGAATTTTGAGTTTGAATTGGACATGATGCTTTGTTATCAAAATGAGAGGTTTGTATACCGATAAAGATGATTGAACAAAGAAGTTACTAGAGAAGGCACAAACAGTAACTTAAGCTATATGTCCTAGTAGGAATGCATCGAAACGACATTTAGTGGTGGAGAATATAGACTCAAGTGACTGAATGTTTGAATTTGTCAACAGTCTACGCTTAAAGCTTATATTTAGAGTTCATAGGAATATGAGACCAATGTACAGCTTGATTGACCTTAAACATGACAATCATTATCGTAGTGATTTCATTAGAATATTGTACGGAGCGTTATACAACAAATGAATGAATTTGGTGGACCAACAGCAAAGGTATGGAATACAGTGAGATAGACATGAAAGTTAGGTGTGCTGACACTATCGAGATGTAAACTATGAAGCAAATGATGAAATTTTTTTGAGAGTATCACGTTCCCAAGGTGTGCTTGGATTGAATGTAAGATGTGCTCAGGTTAGGATAAAGAAGTAACTAAGCTTGAATTGTATTGGTTCATATAAAGTTATTAAGAACTGGACCATTGACTCATGAGTTAGTATTATTAACAAGGATGTCTCAGATTCATAATGTGTTATGTGTGAATATGCTAAGGAATATCGATATAATTTGATATTGGTTTTATCGACACGAAATGTGAAAAAAAAAATTGGTGAGTAATTTGAGGTATATATATATTGAGGAATTTCTAAAGAAGGTGAACGATTAAATAAGTGATTGAAAGACCGAGTGGGTCTATTGACTATGGTCATTTGAAAGAAGTTATTCGAGTGAAGAGATTACTTGGGAGATTGAGGAACATTACCTCCATTGGTTTGATTACTCAGGTAAGAATTTCGAGGATGAAATTCTTTAAGAGGGGGAGAATTGTTGGACCTTGAATTTTTCTTCGAATGTAGAAATATGAAATGAGAAATTTTGGCAAGTATTCATGTGTAAAGAAAAGAAGAATTCTTGCATTTGAAATGAAGTAGAAAAGATAGTTATGTGCAAGATGGGTTATATGTGAAATATTGGAAGTTATAAGTTAAAACATGATCATTGAGGATGCTTTGGTGTTTCAGCCATAACTTTTTCTCTAGTTATCTGAATAAGATGATTCTTAATTTGGATTAAACTAAAGAGATAAGGCTACAAATTGTTTGATGAAATTGAGTTCTAATTCAGTCTCTAAGAAAGTCAATTTTTGGGTGGAATTTGAGCATAGCATATTGTTTCAGCATAAGAACAGTTTGGAAATGTTTGGGTATAACTTTCAGATTACTAAACCAAATTGAATGATTTTCATGTCATTAGAAAATTTAGACAATGAGGAATATTTCTCTAGAAGGAAGTGCAAGCAAATTCCTTCAATTGCATGATTAGAAAAGGTGTTGATTTTTAAGAAGGAGTTAACCATGATTTAAATGAATTTTGAGGTCTTAATAGACTATTTTGTGGAATTAATTAGCATGTTAATGGGAGTTTATTAGCATGTTAATGTGAGTAAGATCTTATGAAATGGATTTAAATTGAATTAAGGTGGTAACTTATGCATGAGGGCAAAATTGGAAGACCATTTAAGCATTTAAGTTCCTAGGCTTTTAAGTAAGGGTAATATGGACTTTTTAGCATCATTAGTGGTATAAAAGGCAAGAGAAAGGAGTAGTCTTCTCATTTGAAGAGAGGGAAAAGAAAATTTAAAGAGAATAGGGAGAGAGAGTCGTGGAGAGAAGAAAAGAAGAAGGAAAGAACAAAAGAGAAGGAAGAAGAAAGAAGAAGAAAAAGGAAGGAAATCATCTTGCCAAGGTAAGTTCACCTTCTTCTTCTTGCTTCATTAGAGAAATGAGTTGTATTGAGGATGAAGGGATTAGAGAGAGAATAGGTGTTGTGTTGGAAGAATATGATTTAAGGAACCCATTTGTTTTTTAGGGTTTCTAAGCTAGGTTTTAGGTTTTCTAACCTAGATGGACTATGGGTAAGTTAGATTTGAGCTTGATTTATGTTAATTTCATTTGTTGTGATTTTGAAGTTTTAGGGATTTTGTGAAAATTCGGGGATTTTCATTTGAATCAAAATTGAATGAGAATTTTGGTTTGTTTTAGAAAATCAAGAGAAACCCTATCCAAGACCAAGAGGAAGGGAACAATTGAGGTTGGATGTCCAAGCAAAATGAGGTAGGTTTCATGTTTATTGTTAAATAATAAGCCATTAAAGTTTTTCCCAAATTAAGAGAATAAAATGATTTCAAGTATTTCATAATTGTGCATATATTGTTTTCAAATGATTTAAAGAATTTGCTTATATGTGTGCATATGCTCCATGAATTGGATTTGAATTGTTGTAAATATGCAAAAATGCATTGTGATATATGATTTTGTTATGCCATTGAGAATAGGAGGTTTAGATGTGATTTTGGGGATGGACACATTGGAGAAATATAATGCCAACTTGGATTGTAAACAGAAGATTGTGGAGTTCGAAATTGGCAATGACAGGTTATTATGCTCACGTTTTATGAATGGTTTCTGGATGTTGGGTTCCGAAAACAGATCCAACATGTGTGGTATTAGAGCAAGAGAAAAAAAATCGATGATAGTTAAGGAGACTTCATTGGAGTACGTTCACGTCTTATAGTTTCAAGGCAAGAGTTGGGTTCCGAAAACGACGCCCAACAATATATTTATAAAATATTATGAACTTAGGAAAATTTATATCTCATATTAACTTATAATTATATGTTGTCTTACAGATGATATGGTTACATTATCGTAATATGCAAGAGGTACAACATTATTATATCCTTTGGCATGTCGGCCATATATATGTGGGAAAAATATACAGGTTGCATTATTAATGGAGATAGATTTCACATATGAGATCGAGACGATTGACTTAAAAGCCAGAATTGTAGGGTTGTTATTAAGGGATGCATGACAACGATTTTATTGACTTCTACAGTGTCATCTTTGATATAATAGAGTTTGATTACATCAAAGATAAAAAAAAAGGTTGTTTTATTTAAGTGCAAATGGTTTAATCTTGATGGCATAAAAGTTAATGGCAATATTACTAGCATCAATGTTAGTAAGACATGGTATCATAATGACCATTTTGTCCTTGTATGTCAAATGAAGCAAGTATTTTACCTCAACGATACTGTATCAGGCAGCAATTGGAAGGTTATCAAAAAATTTCAACACTAAAATCTCGTTGATTTTTGTAAAAGGGATAATGGTCTAATGAGTGAGGATGGTGATGAAGTATATTAAAAGATTAAATCAGAGTTTAATAAGGAAGCCATTCAAATAGAATATGTAGATATATCATCATTACATAGGAGAGATGATCCCAATATGGTACAAATGGATGAAGTATAAGTCAATCTTATCGTAGAATATGTTTGAGTTATGTTTGTTTAGAATATTGTTGTTTCACTTATGTTTATGCAGATTGTTGATTTTTAAGTTATGTTTATGCTTGTTGTTAAAGTTTGACTTATTTTTATGTGTAATGTTGATATTTTAGTTATACATGTCCAATAAAACGACACCTAGTAGAAACAAAGGAAAGAAGGTGACAATTAGCGAAAGATTAATCTAGCCCTAGCCAACAACTATAATTGACTTCATCAACCAATAAAGCCAATCAAAAACAACCTCCATCTACTTCAACTAGTGTTGAGGGATCTTCAGATATGTTAATCTTTACCACTTATAATTAGACTAAAGTTCAAATATATATTTACAAGTTTAATGCATTTTTTAACATTATTCTTTTGTTGTCAAGTTCCAATACTGCCATTTGAAAAAGTGGTAGAGGTATCACTAAAGGTTATAAGTTGCAATGCATGAATGTTGCAATGCATGAATGTTGCAATGATGAAACACCCCATTCCCGTATGACCATCGATGGTGATATCCGAGTCCGTGCCCTACGAGGTGGCGTGTTACATCACTCAGTCAAAACTCAATATAATTTTTTTTAATAACAAAAACATACGCTATGCGGGAAACAATTAACATACGCACTCACCGGTAAATACAATGGCCACGAGGGCCCTTTTCATTATTACAAATTATTTCAGTCCGTTGACTTACAAATTGATCTAATCATTAATATAAAAAATTCAGAAAAAATACAATTCTATCAGACCCGACCACTTCTCTCACTCACAAGCAGATGTTATATGCTCGTTGCCTAACGGGATATTCTTCTGGGTCCTGAAAAATAATTACAAATTTTGGGTGAGTTTTGCGAACTCAGTGAGTGACCATCATCGATGGTTCACCCAGTCACATCACACAATTTGCATACGTCGAACTTTATTTCATAATGCACATTCACACGCACATCTACAGAATTCCACATTCATATTATTCATATTTGATACAAGTATATGAGATTCACTTTCCATTTATTATTTTGCTGTGATCGAGTGCCTAACTGTCCCTTGTAGGGCTCATTAATAACTGTCCTTTATCCGTTGGTAGATACATGGCTCATTAAACGTTGAGCCTGAGGCTCTGAATCACTTATGAGCTCAAGGCTCATTTTTACTCGTTGAGCTTAAAGCTCTGATCGGTGGCGACTCTGGTCACAACAACCATTATGTTTCATGCAACACTCAAGCATATCACAGTTATTTCAAATTTTCACATTCAGAAGTACCACGTGATTGTTATCACATAAGTATAAGGCATTTTGCCTTTCACTCAATCAAGGAGATCAAATCAAATGCATATGAAATGCGTATGTGACACTTTTCCAATTTATTATGATGTTGTGACCGAGCGCCTAAACTGTCCTAGTATGGGCGCATTAATCGTTGAGCCTGAGGCTCTAATTCACTGTGAGCTTGAGGCCCAAATACATTGAACTTCTAGCTCTCGGTGGCTGCTCCGGTCACAACTGTCATTAACTGATCATGCGTTCATGCATGGAGTGCATATGTCGCAAAGAAGCATTATCAACATCACAATCAATCCCAAATTATCACATTCAAACAAAGAGTTCACAATTAATCACATTTAAAACATAGAGGTCCCAAATTCTCAGACAAACAGCACTTCTGTCCGGAATCCATAATCAAAACACAATCCCACCATTATTCACCACAGAAGTATAAGCATAAGCAAATAATAATTGAGGAACCGTCTAGGTCACTCACCATTTGCTTCCAAAGCTAATGCCTAGAAGTCTCGACAACGTCAGTGGGTTGACATTCCAAATGTGCCTCTAAATAAGCTCCAAAGCTTCAATCTTCCAAGTTTTTCCCAAATTCCTCTACCTCACTTCATATACATGACACTCTCCATTTTTAAGGGATGTAGGAGGCTTAAGCTTGGATTTGTGTGTGAAGAAAGAAGGAGAAAGCAAGTAACAAGGGGGAATTTTTGTATGGAGGATGAAAACCAACGAAAGAAGGAGGAGAAGAAACCACGAAGGAGAGAAGGAAGAAAGCACTTA
This sequence comes from Erythroxylum novogranatense, assembly GCA_029891385.1. Taxonomy (NCBI): domain Eukaryota; kingdom Viridiplantae; phylum Streptophyta; class Magnoliopsida; order Malpighiales; family Erythroxylaceae; genus Erythroxylum; species Erythroxylum novogranatense. The sequence continues at coordinate 77,367,852 of CM057234.1, forward strand.
AGTCACCTTTTTACTCTTTCAACCTAGAAGAGTCGTGGATGGCTCTCCAAGTTAGGATATTTATAAAACACTTAAGCATAAGACTAAGTAGGCAAGTGACATGTGTCACTTGCCACTTGTCTTATTTTTACGGATTCATTTATTTCCTTTCCAAAATAATTTAATTTCTAGTCCAATTTCTCTCCAAATTCTAATGGCTCCAAATGCATAATTCCTAAAATCATGTGTTTTCCAGTGCCATTGGACAGTACTTTTTACTACTGAAAACCAGTCAATCTGCCACTTGGCTTTTTTTTCGGTCCGGAAATTTTCTCCCAAAAATTCTAGAAAAATTTCTAAAATTCCAAAAAAATGTAAAACACAGAAAAATCCACTCCAATTCAATTTTCAAGCACTAAATCATATGTTTTTCACAATAAACACATATGCTGGAAAATTTCATGAATGCATGTACAATCATGTGCATATACAAAAATTACAATTTATGCATATATGGAGGCCATATTATGCATGAACATGCCGAGATTAATTTACACACTCATAACCCATCCTAAATTACTATTTTATCCTTCCTATTGATGATGGGATGTTACAACTCTCCCCTCCTAATAAAAATTTCATCCTCGAAATTCATTTTTGATACTGAAGAAGGTAGGGGTACTATTATCTCATGCACTCCTCTGTTTCCTATCAATTCTCTGTTTAGATATCATACTTCCACAATTATGTCCTTGATGAGTTTCAAAATAGTCAACTCTTTACTTCCAGTTTCAATGCCACATATATCGGATTATAACAATACTAACCATAAAATCACTCATCATGCCTTAGTCCCATTTTTGCCATCATTTTATATCGACTACTTTATGTCACCCTTAACTTCCCTTATTACCTATGTTTCTCATCTAACTACACCTTGGCACAGGTGATTCACTCAAAATCTTTCTCCATATAGTCACAACTTCGATGTAATCCACCAAAATCCATTCGTCTATCAAAACCACTTTATTCTGATTTTCAATTCATTTCACTCACTAACAGTATCCCAAATTTGTTCTGACTTTTACTCAGGGTGATCAACTCTTTTTGTCGTCTCACCAAAATAATGACGATTGTAGTCACTTTGTACTATACATTAATCTTAATCTTGTATGCTGAAGCATTCCAGATATATAAGCTTTATAATTGTCTCCTATGGTCAAGACTACAAGGAACTCGAACATATAATAACTCAGTCCGATATTCGTAGCCGCCAATTGCTCTTTCGAGGTACACTAGTACACATACTTTATTCCCTCAAAATTCCTCAAATCCCCAATTTGGGCTTTCTTAATCCCTTTTTGCAAAACTGTTGTTACTTTTCCATAATTAATAAGATTTCCTTTTTGCTCCATTTTAACTCATCATTATACCCTCTTTATTTCACTAGATTGAGTAACCTAGTATCCACATATGTGGTACTCTGCTATGAAATGGTCTATTCGATACTGTTGATTGAAACATTAGCTTTATTATGACAGGTCTCTCTACATAATCCTTCCAATCTTTTCCAATTCCAGTATTACCTTAATCTCTACTAATCTGTCTAGTCATATGTATATCTAATATGTTTCTGTCCACATCATGATTCCACGCTTTCAAACCAACTGCTATTGCAGGAATTTTCAAGTCATGTATCCAAATTTAGCTCATGCAGCTATATTTATCTCTAGGTACACAAAATCACCTTATACAGTACAATCAATTCCCTCTTGATCTCGATTGGGAACCTCTATTGTACATACTACAAACTCTCCAAATCCGAATGGCATACTTAATACTATCGTTCTTTTGTTTCAGTCATCACTAACACGGCTTACATACTTTTCGATCAAGTATTCAATATATGCTCTGTACCTTTATGACCATAGTCATCAACTGATGTCGTTTTGCTTGGATCACATTAACCTTCAATATCATAATCCTATTAAGGTATTGTTAACTCCAATAGATATAACCTCAAACTTAGTGTGCTTATGTTCAGTTCTCGTAATTCCTTAAGTAACTAATCAGTGCAGTAGTATTATCACATGCTATCCCCAATTTTTCATTGAACTCCCTTTTTCTCAATAGATTCCAGCAGTTCGTTCAATTTCTCGATGATTCCACATTGACTTATTCTAATGTCTGTCCATTCATACCTGTTGCTCCACACATTTCAATCTATCAACAACCATAACTTCCTGTGTTGGAAACCTCATCATCAGAGATAATTTGTGGTTCCCAAACATATTTCCACAGCCTATGATGTGGACCAAATTTTACCTCACATTAACTAGAAATAGTTGGATACTTGATATCAACGAAAATATATATATATATACTCCCGATAGCCGTTTTTTTAACCCTTATGCTCGAGTCTTTGCTATGGATGTAACTCCTATATTCTCATCATTTTATTTTATTTTCAACAAAGAAGACAACACATCACAACTTTTCCGAGAGACCTGTCATCTTATTTCAAAATTCCCTCCGTTGCGTCTGTCGGTTCCTTTCTGAAGCAAACCCGATTGACTCAAGCAAGGGGCCTTTGATCTCTGGACAATGGAAGAATTACCAAATTCCATTGTTGAATCGAGAGAAGAGCTTATGATCCCAGCTACTGGTCAAAAAAGACCTGCCTTCAAAATTACCTGACTTTCTGACCCTATCTCGGTGATTTCCTTGGTACCAACCTCGACACTATTTCTAACTCCTTGTCAATCACCTATTACCCATAAGTACTTATTGGTCATTAATAAGATCAATTCATCTCATGACTCCTATGATCAAATCCTCGATAATAAAGCTCAATGAGGTATTAAGCAATTTCATTTACGCAACCAACCTGTTATATACCATCCAAAATCCTTACATCTTATTTAAAGATGTATTTATGTCATGTCTTCACTTACTCACTTTCGCTAATGCTACTTACATTTCCATTAACTCTAGATAACATTTCTATCCTTATTCCTGCCCATGACTGGAGTTTACTATTTGATCATAACAGAAACCTATTTTTGTAGGTCAATCACGTGGCTTGCACTTTTTCCTCACATTACCACCCATGTTGACAGCGATTATGTGCTAGTTTTTTCAGTATTTACCTCTTCTTCTAATGCAACATCTTATCTTGATCATTTAATTTTCATTTTAAGTGCCTTCACTCTTCCCCAATTCCATAACCACGTGCATACATACAATCCAAACCTAGGCGCATTTCTAATTGTTACTAACACATCATGTATCACGTTTCATCACTTGGAAAATCATGTTCCTATTATTTCATTGTCTATATTCTCAATCTATGCAGAATTATAAATGCAGAAGCATCAAGAAATGTGATCTCATTCTCACAGACATATTATTACTTTTTTTTTGGTCAAAAGAAAGAAATCCATTATTTAAGAAAATATGAACACAAGTTCAATATACAACAGGAAAGAAAACAACAACACACAACAGAGAACTAAAACTCTATAGTAACTCTAGCATATCATTGCAACTGATCAACAATTATGGAGGAGCTGGTAATCCATCACGACTGAGGATGCCAACCAAAGAAGATGGAGGTGCTAAGACCCAGTTACCCAAGCACATCTTCTTCCGGGCTTGCTTGGCTAACCAATCAGCTTCTCTGTTAGCTTCACGAGTTATTAGAACTAAATCAATACCCTATAAATGTTGCAACCTGTACAATATATCATAAATGTATGGAAAAATTCTCCATTTTCCATTCCCTTTATTCTTAAGAATTTCAGTATAAAGAATATGGGAATCCATCTCAAGTTGTACATTATGATAGCCTTTTTGCTCCAAGAAATTCACTCCTTCCTACACAGCTCTAGCTTCAACCTCTAGAGTTGATCCTGCTGTCCCATCGGAAACAATACCATCAACAACAAGGCCTTCATCATCCCGAAGCACAACGGCCCAACCTGCATCCCCATTTTTAAAAGATCCATCACAATTCAATTTCAAACAACCAGCAGCTGGCTTAATCCAATGCTCCTGTTTAGATTGTACCCTATGCATACTAGCCAACACCCTTGTATATCAACACTCATTTAACAAAACATAGCTTTTCTCAATACACCTCTTCGGGTCTGGTTTGCTCTGTTTAAACACCACCTTACATCTCTGCTTCCAAATATTCCACAGCAAAGCCGCAATTAACCCAAAATGATCATTACCAGTTGCTGTCTCCTTAAAAGAAGCTACCATATCCATGAGCCATGCATCTAAAGTATATAAGCCTTCTCTTGTGATCTTTAACCCAAATGCACTACCAAACCAAACACATTGCACCCAAGAACATAATAAAAAACATGTGTTCAAGGGTCTCAGATTCACAAAAACAGATAGGACACAAGTCATCAATGTTAACTCTTTTCCTAACCAACTTAGAATTAGTAGGCAATAAATTTCGAAGTGCTCTCCAGAGAAATACGTGGATCTTGGTTGGAAGAGGGATTTGCCAAATCCATTTCCAAAGGGACTTGTCCACCGAATGAGAAGACTCTGCATGCCCATTGATGGGAATGACAACAGCTTGCTTCAAAACCTGATAGCCCACCTTGATTGAAAAAATACCATTCTCCGCTAGTGGCCAAACATATCTGTCCTGTGAACCTTTACCACATAAAGGAATGGACTGAATCATGCTCTGTTGTTCAGTAGTAAAAAAATCTCTCACAGCCTCCAGATTCCACCTTCCATCTTGAACATCAATCAGGTCTGCTACTTTCGAAGGAGCGCTAGCAGGAAGGCCTTCAGGTTTAACCTAACCGAAGACCCTCTAACTGCCTAGACTTAATGACTTGATTAACCATTCTAGATAAGACATCCACAACAAACAAAAACAGGTAAGGGGATAGAGGATCCCCTTGCCTAAGACCTCTAGATGGAGTAATAAGACCCGACCTCTTACCATTGACATTGAGAACATAAGTAACAGAGCAAATACACTCCATAATCCACCTTATCCAAGTTGAATTGAAGCCCATTTTCTCCATAACTTGCTTCAAAAAGATCCACTCCACCCGATCATAGGCTTTAGTCATATCAAGTTTCAAAGCCAGCCCATACTTCTTCCCTTTCATAATCTTTAAATTGTGGAACACTTCACTAGCCACCAAAATATTATCCTGTATCTGCCTCCCCTCCACAAAACCACTTTGATTGCAAGTAATGAGCGCCCCCATATGAACCTTCAATCGCTCAGTCATGATATTAGAAATCATCTTATAGCTGAAGTTACAACAACTGATAGGTTTGAACTGGGACACATCTTCTGGATTCTTCACTTTGGGCACCAATGTCACACACATTTTATTCAGTTCTTTCAATAGAAACTAGTCTGAAAGAAACTCTGAACTCCAGCAACGATAGCATTCTTAACAATATCCCAAAACTTCTAATAAAACAACCCATTATACCCATCAGGCCCTGGAGCTTTCAAAGCTCCAAGACTAAACACTGCTGCCAATACTTCATCCTCAGTGACCTCAGCAACTAAATTCGCATTCATGTCAGCAGTAACCACCCTAGGGACAGCTTGAAGTATCTGATCCGTACCTGTTGGGACCCGATCCGAGAACCGGATCCCAACCGGAATATAGGAAATGGATACGAAGAACGAGGCGAATTCAACTTGGATAAATTGAATTCGATAACGACAAACAAAGCGAAAGCGGAATCAAAGAAAGCGAAGGATCACGTAGCGGAAATGCAAATCGAACCGAATCCAAAAAAACGAATGTATCGAACTGAAACACATTCCGACATCCCGGAGAAGCACACAGTATAGAAAACTTATCGCGTTGGATTACCTCAACTAACCATCCGAAATCTGGTATAATTTTTTTTTCTTTCTTATTCCTTGTCTTTTCATTCTTAATCACTTTATTTCATTACATACAAAATCATCATATGCTTAGATACTCATACAAATCCCAAATCGCACTCAAATCATAATAAACTTCTTAACATTAATACAAATATCATAAATCCATCTTTCATACATCTAAATTTTTTTTTTCTTTTTCAATTTATTTTCTAACGAAAATTGACAACATAACAATTTGCATTTATCCTATCCCAAAATTCTCGCAAAGGCAAAATACACTTCTAATATCACAAAATCCGAATCATCGGACTCTCCGTCCGAATCCAAACACCAAAGAAACAAACGCAATCTTAGATCTAAACACTTCAATCAAATTCTCATATCAATTAACAATATATTTTCCCAAAATCATACACAATTTCTAAAATCATTTACAATCACAGAATTCAAAATCCGTACATCGACCTCTTCATTCTTTACATCAACCTAATATACGCAATTTCATACAAACTTCATAAATCATATACATACATGGCAATTCACCATATTCAATCTTAATACCAAAATCTCAATTTGCACAAAATCCAAATAATACAAAATCGAATCAAGCGTCTTGATACTCTTTCATCCGATCTCCGCACGAAACACGGAGATGGGGATGAAAGGGGTAGCTTCAAGCTCGTGGATAATATATTTAAAATTGAAACCTAAGCGAAAATTATCTTTTCAAAATTTTCAAACATTTCCCATTCAAAATTTATCCAAAACCCATTTTCAAACTTTCCAAAACATTCATAAAGCAGTTTTAAATTCATGATTGAAAATTCACTTTCTCATTTCTCAAATTCTCAAACTTTTTACCAATCATGCGACTTTAAACATGAATGCATCACAAAACCACATAACATAACATAATGGTTTGATGTTGGACCCACACCCCACCCGTAGGTGTTTGCGAGTTATCTTGCGGCGTGTGTTTCTTGGGTTATACCGCGGCATCAACACAAATCACAATAACACATTAAATGGTTTGGTTTGGTCCATAACAGACGTCTCGCACACTTCCGCATAGCGGTCATATGTAACCGTGAAGGAGTCCGTGATCGAAACTCCATGCCACTAGCAGGCGTGGGAAGAAGGCTATAACAAGTAAAGATAGTGCAGCGACTCACAAAAGGACTGACCAAACTCACATAACACATAAGTTTAAAACGGAAATTCAGATTGTCGAAGGCACTTTTCAAAATCTTGATTTTGACATTTTCAAATCATAACATCAAATTGTGTCAAAAGCGACACATGCATATTCCACATATACAATCATATTTAATAAATCAATTAATAGCATATAAATCAAGCGCGATAAACATGAATGCAATTATTTCTTTCACACATAAATCAAAACATATATAGTTTCATAAAACACATTGCTCAAATTGTCTAAAACATGATTTTCATAAATCTTGTATTTTCTAAAAATCATTTCTAACATAAGGAAATTAATCCTTCAAAATCATAATATCCAAACATTTTTATAAACATTCATTTCTCAAACTTTGCTTCTTAAATTTTCAAATTCACATTTTTAGCTTAAAATTCAATAAATAAATATACTACCCACCTCATATCTATGCTAACAACTTGCTTTGTGCCTCAATTGCTCCCAAGCCTCCTTCTTTCTTCCACATTAAAATTTTCTAAACCAAATTAATCCAAATTCAACTTCATAAATGTCATAATTCTTCAATTTAAATTTAGAAAACACCAATTCCACATAAAATCAAGGTATCTAAATCATGAATTTCCAAAATCCTTCAAAATCCCCAAATTCTAAAATGCACCTAAACCAATCCACTCAAATTCAATATCATATTTAACTTAATTACTCAAATTGAGCTTAGGAAACATCAATTCCTCACATATTCAAGCTATTTCAATCTTCAATTTTGAAAATCCACAATTTTCAAAATTGGCCTAAACCAATTTACACAAATTCCATATCATAAATCACAATTTCCTCAAAATTGATTTCATATTTCACCAATTCATACTAGTATTGATGATTCTACACCATTAATTCACAAAATCTCCAAATTTCAAATTAAGCCTAAACCCCCAATTTACAATTTTTCAAATTAAACTTCATCTAAAGCATAAACATCAAAATTAACTTAGGATATCTCAAATTCGTCACTAATTCAAGCCATCTAAAGCATCAATTTCAAAAACCCCCAATTTCAAAATTTGACATAATCCTAATCACTCAATTAACCAAAATTAAATCTCACTTAAGGCATAATCATCACAATTGACTTCATAAATCACATACCCATATAATTTTCCATGATTCTAAACCAAAGTTTAAGAAAAAACTCAAAGATTGAAATTTCTCTTACCTCTTTCTCTCTCTAGATTTTCGAAATTCCTAAGCCTCAATGGTAACTTCATCTTCTTTCTTCCTCTTTGCTCGTAAAACCACGAAAATCTCTAAGAAACATAAAAAATCAAACCTTGCTTCATCCCTCTTCTTCTTTCCCTCCATAACCGATTCTTCATTTCTTCTTCTCCCTTCTTCTTGTTATTTCTTTCTTTTGTTTCCAGAATAATCGTGACTCTCCAGCCCATCTTTGTGGCTTTATGTTGTTTAAAACGACATCCACTCTTGTGTTTCATTTAATGAGTGGCCAATTACCCAATTGCCCCTCCATTTGAGCAATATTCCACCATTGCCCCTGCACAGGATTTTGAAAAACTGACTACTTGCGTCCTGTTTTCAAGCATCTAAACGAAATAATTTGGACAAACTTTCTTCTTAAAAATTGTTCCTCTAGATTATACAAATCCAACTCCACCAACCGTGCTCAATTCGGATAAGAAACGAAGAAGTTATAGCCGAAATACTATCGGACCTGCGAAAAATCCGAGACTGAACATTACGCGAATTTAATTCCAGAAATTAAAAATCTTAGGGATGAAATTAAATTTCGATCCCTTCACAAGAGTTGTAGCCCTATATCTTAACTTTATTTTCCCTCAAGAATCAACTCAATCGGAGTTGTACAGCTCCCGAATTGCACGAAATACTGAACCATGTTCAGAAAATTATCCAACTTATAACCTATAACCAAATCTCTTACTTTGGTTCAATCAATCTCTTTCCATTTAATCTCCTAAAAATCATAATTCTTCAAAAAAAATGAAATTAATTGTCTTAGGAATCCAACGCTTCAAGAATCAAATCAATCGGATTTCGGACGAAGGAATTATAAGCAAAAGATTACGAAAGGGATCGGATTAAAAACAAAGTATCGGAATTTCAAAATTGAACTTTTCAAAAATCATATCTCTCGATCCCGAACTCAGAATTTGAAAAATTTGGTGTCAATAAAAAGATCAAAGGAAGCTCTACAACTTTCCTGAAGAACTCAAAATCAAATTAGGTCTCGAAAGAGGTTGAAAACTCAATCAAAGATTCTGTCCAATACAGTTTTTCCTAAACGACTTTCAATTTTTAATCGCTCATAAGTCCTAGCCCCGATATCGAAAAATTGCAAACTTTATACCAATGGAAAGATAAAATTATCATCTAAAACTTTCATGAAGACCACTTACTCTAATTCAAACTAAATCCATACGACGAGTGGCCTCGAAGCATAGAACACACAATTCTATACTTACTAGCATTTTCAAAACAAAGCATATCTTCAGAAAATCATATCTCTCAATCCCGACATCGAAAAATAGCAAACTTTATGTCCACAAAAAGCTTTCGACAGAGGCTACAATTTTCATGTTGATCATTTTCTCGAATTTTGCCTAAATCAATAAGTCAACTTTTTCTTCAAAAAGTCAAACTTCCAAGCTAATTTTGACTTATCATAATGCTCACTTCCGATATCGAAAAATATAAAACTTTATGGCTACAGAAAGCTCTTGACATAAACTATAAGTTTCCAGAAGATCATTTTCTCAAATTCTCCCAAAATCAAAAAGTCAACTCTCAAATCAAACATTTTATCTCCAAAAGTCAAACTTTCTAAATTCTTCAAATTTTCACACTTTTTCTTCTTAATTCTTGCTATTTAACTTCATTTCAATCAACTCATCCACTTTCTTCTCATAATTCATATAAGTTCACTCAAATATCAAAGTCCTCAAAATTAAACAATTCTTTTCTCATTAATTTTTTTTCATCAAATTTCCTTAAATTCATAATTTTCTCACCAATTTCTTTCTCACTTAAATTCATTTAAATATTTCTATTTTTCATCAAAAGTTCGGGGTCCAACATTTCTCCCCCTCTTAAAAGAATTTCGTCCTCGAAATTCATGCGTAGTAAATCATCAAGTAACACATTCTCTTAGCTGATTTCTTTCCAAAAGATCATAGTCACTTTTCTTATCTAATTTCCTCATCATACACATTCTTAACTTACTTCTTATATCAAGTACACCACATTCACTATTATATCACTTCACTATATCCACAATTCAATATGCCTTACATATATAGGTATAAACTCAAGTTGTCTCATCTTTCAAGTATCCCTTAATTGCATCTTACATATGCATATTCGAAAATAATTCATCCAAATTTAATTTGTCAAATATTTCATGACATACCTTCATATCAGTTAATCCTATCTTTCAAGTATTTCTTAATTCGACTCACACATGTATAACTAAAATCAATTCTTACCATTTCATCATGAAATTCTCCTCTCAATTGCCCTTAACACTTTCTTCTAATCAATCATCACTCATCACCTTAATCAAACAATCCACTAGGCTCTTCACATCATGCATGAAATACCATTTCCATCTTTATCACCCTCTCACTAATGCAATCCTATTCATTAAAACTCTGAACAAACACTTCCGCCCAAGTATGATCATAATACTGGGCTCTGATACCATCTATGTTGAGACCCGATCTGGGAACCGGATCCCAACCGGAATATAGGAAACGGATACGAAGAACGAGGCGAATTCAACTTGGATAAATTGAATTCGATAACGACAAACAAAGTGAAAGCGGAATCAAAGAAAGGGAAGGATCACGTAGCGGAAATGCAAATCGAACCGAATCGAAAAAATGAATGTATCGAACTGAAACACATTCCGACATCCCGAAGAAGCACACAGTATAGAAAACTTATCGCGTTGGATTACCTCACTAACCATCCGAAATCCGGTATAATTTTTTTTTCTTTCTTATTCCTTGTCTTTTCATTCTTAATCACTTTATTTCATTACATACAAAATCATCATATGCTTGAATACTCATACAAATCCCAAATCGCACTCAAATCATAATAAACTTCTTAACATTAATACCAATCTCATAAATCCATCTTTCATACATCTAAATTTTATTTTTCTTCTTTTCCAATTTATTTTCTAACAAAATTCAAGCATAATTGGCTACATTTATCCTATCCCAAAATTCTGCAAAGGTAAAATACACTTCTAATATCACAAAATCCGAATCATCGGACTCTCCAAATCAGAATCCAAACACCAATGAACAAACGCAATCTTAGATCTAAACACTTCAATCAAATTCCCATATCAATTAACAATATATTTTTCCAAAATCATACACAATTTCATATACAATTTCTAAAATCATTTACAATCACGGAATTCAAAATCCGTACATCGACCTCTTCATTCTTTTACATCAACCTAATATACGCAATTTCATACAAACTTCATAAATCATATACATACATGGCAATTCACCATATTCAATCTTAATACCAAAATCTCAATTTGCACAAAAATCCAAATAATACAAAATCAAATCAAACGTCTTGATACTCTTTCATCCGATCTCCTGCACGAAACCTGGAGATGGGGATGAAAGGGGGGTGAGCTCGGAAGCTCGTGGATAATATATTTATAAATTGAAACCTAAGTGAAAATTATCTTTTCAAATTTTTCAAACATTTCCCATTCAGAAATTTATCCAAAAACCCATTTTCAAACTTTCCAAAACATTCATAAACAGTTTCCGAAATTCATGATTGAAAATTCACTTTCTCATTTCTCAAATTCTCAAACTTTTTACCAATCATGCGACTTTAAACATGAATGCATCACAAAACCACATAACATAATGAGAATGGTTTGATGTTGGACCCACACCCTACCCGTAGATGTTTGCAGGTTATACTGCGGCGTGTGTTTGCGGGTTATACCGCGACATCCAACACAAATCGCAATAACACATTAAATGGTTTGGTTTGGTCCATGACAGGACGTGCTGCACACTTCCGCATAGCGGTCATGTGCAGCCGTGAAGGGAGGTCGCGATCGAAACTCCATGCCACTAGCGGGCAGCCGGGAGAAGGCTATAACAAGTAGAGACAGTGCACTGACTCATAAAAGGACCTGACCAAATCCACATAACACATAAACGAAAACAGAAATTCAGATTGCCCGAAGGCACTTTTCAAAAATCTTGATTTTCACATTTTTCAAATCATAACATCAAATTGTATCAAAAAGCTTGACACATGCATATTCCACATATACAATCATATTCAATAAATCAATTAATCGCATATAAATCAAACGCATAAACATGAATGCAATTATTTCTTTCACACATAAATCAAAACATATATAGTTTCATAAAACACATTGCTCAAATTGTCTAAAAACATGATTTTCATAAATCTTGTATTTTCTAAAAATCATTTCTAACATAAGGAAATTAATCCTTCAAAATCATAATATCCAAACATTTTATAAACATTCATTTCTCAAAACTTTGCTTCTTAAATTTTCAAATTCACATTTTTAGCTTAAAATTTAATAAATAAATATACTACGCACCTCATATCCATGCTAACAACTTGTTTTGTGCCTCAATTGCTCCCAAGCCTCCTTCTTTCTTCCACATTAAAATTTCTTAAACCAAATTAATCCAAATTCAACCTCATAAATGTCATAATTCATCAATTTAAATTTAGAAAACACTAATTTCATATAAAATCGAGCTATCTAAATCATGAATTTTCAAAATCTTTCAAAATCCCCAAATTCCAAAATGCACCTAAACCAATCCACTCAAATTCAATATCATATTTAACTTAATTACTCAAATTGAGCTTAGGAAACATCAATTCCTCACATATTCAAGCTATTTCAATCTCCAATTTTGAAAATCCCTAATTTTCAAATTTGGCCTAAACCAATTTACACAAATTTTATATCATAAATCACAATTTCCTTAAAATTGATTTCATATTTCACCAATTCATACTAGTATTGATGATTTTACACCATTAATTCACAAAATCCCCAAATTTCAAATTAAGCCTAAACCCCCAATTTACAATTTTTCAAATTAAACTTCATCTAAAGCATAAACATCAAAATTAACTTAGGATATCTCAAATTCATCACTAATTCAAGCCATCTAAAGCATCAATTTCAAAAACCCCCAATTTTAAAATTTGACATAATCCTAATCACTCAATTAACCAAAATTAAATCTCACTTAAGGCATAATCATCACAATTGACTTCATAAATCACATACCCATATCATTTTCCATGATTCTAAACCAAAGTTTAAGAAAAAAACTCAAAGATTGAAATTTCTCTTACCTCTTTCTCTCTCTAGATTTTTGAAATTCCTAAGCTCCAATGGTAACTTCATCTTCTTTCTTCCTCTTTGCTCTTAAAACCACGAAAATCTCTAAGAAAACCCATAAAAAATCAAACCTTGCTTCATCCCTCTTCTTCTTTCCCTCCATAACCGATTCTTCATTCTCTTCTTCTTCATTTCTTCTTCTCCCTTCTTCTTGTTATTTCTTTCTTTTGTTTCCAGAATAATCGTGACTCTCCAGCCCATCTTTGTGGCTTTATGTTGTTTAAAACGACATCCACTCTTGTGTTTCATTTAATGAGTGGCCGATTACCCAATTGCCCCTCCAATTGAGCAATATTCCACCATTGCCCCTGCACAGGATTTTGAAAAACTGACTACTTGCGTCCTATTTTCAAGCATCTAAACGAAATAATTTGGACAAACTTTCTTCTTGAAAATTGTTCCTCTAGATCATACAAATCCAACGCCACCAACCGCGCTCAATTCGGATCAGAAAAGAAGAAGTTATATCCGAAATACTATCGGACCTGCAAAAAATCCGAGACTGAACATTACGCGAATTTAATTCCAGAAATTAACAATCTTAGGGATGAAATTAAATTTCGATCCCTTCACAAGAGTTGTATCCCTATATCTTAACTTTATTTTACCTCAAGAATCAACTCAATCGGAGTTGTACAGCTCCCGAATTTCGCGAAATATTGAACCATGTTCAGAAAATTATCCAACTTTTAACCTATAACTAAATCTCTTACTTTGGTTCAATCAATCTCTTTCCATTTAATCTCCTAAAAATCATAATTCTTCAAAAAATAAAATTAATTGTCTTAGGAATCCAATGCTTCGAGAATCAAATCAATCGGATGTCGGACGAAGGAATTATAAGCAAAAGATTACAAAAGGGATCGGATTAAAAACAAAGTATCGGAATTTCAAAACCGAACTTTTCCAAAATCATATCTCTCGATCCCGAACTCATAATTTGACAAATTTTGTGTCAATAAAAAGATCAAAGGAAGATCTACAACTTCCCTGAAGAACTCAAAAACAAATTAGTTCTCGGAAGAGGTTGAAAACTCAATCAAAGATTCTGTCTAAAACAGCTTTTCCTAAACGACTTCCAATTTTTAATCGCTCATAACTCCTAGCCCTAATATCAAAAAATTGCAAACTTTATACCATTGGAAAGATAAAAACATCATCTAAAACTTTCATGAAGACCACTTACTCTAATTCAAACTAAATCCATACGACGAGTGGCCTCGAAGCATAGAATACACAATTCTATACTTACTAGCATTTTCAAAACAAAGCATATTTTCAGAAAATCATATCTCTCAATCCCGACATCGAAAAATAGCAAACTTTATGTCCACAAAAAGCTCTCCACAGAGACTACAATTTTTATGTTGATCATTTTCTCAAATTTTGCCTAAATTAAAAAGTCAACTTTTTTTTCAAAAAGTCAAACTTCCAAGCTAACTTTGACTTATCATAATGCTCACTTCCAATATCGAAAAATATCAAACTTTATGGCTACAGAAAGCTCTTGACATAAACTACAAGTTTCCAGAAGATTATTTTCTCAAATTCTCCCAAAATCAAAAAGTCAACTCTCAAGTCAAACATTTGATCTCCAAAAGTCAAACTTTCTAAATTCTTCAAATTTTCACACTTTTTCTTTTTAATTCTTACTATTTAACTTCATTTCAATCAACTCATCTACTTTCTTCTCATAATCCATATAAGTTCACTCAAATATCAAAGTTCTCAAAATTAAACAATTCTTTTCTCATAATTTTTTTTTCATCAAATTTTCTTAAATTCATAATTTTCTCACCAATTTCTGTCTCACTTAAATTCATTTTAATATTTCTAATTTTCATCAAAAATTCGGGGTCCAACAGTACCACTACAGCCCTCACTAGTAAACAATTGTTGATAAAACTCATAAAACTGACCCATCACTCCAGCTTCATCCTCAATCCATTGCCCATCATTACCTTTTATGCGAACAATCTTGTTGCCCCTTCTTCTATGTATAGTGGACTGGTGAAAAAATTTCGTATTCTTATCCCCAGCAACTAACCACTGTACCCTAGACCTAGAATACCAATATTGCTCCTCTCCATCCCAGGCTTTTTTTAAATCTCCAAGTAAATGTTGAATCTGTCTTTTGTCCTCTACACTACAGTCTGTTTTTGCCTGCACCTCAGCCATCTGATGCATAATACCATCAATCTCCTTACGAAAATTAGGAAAAACCTGTCTACTTCATTCAATGAGCTTGGATCGGCAGGCTTTCTGTTTCTGTACTAACTGGAACAATCTAGAACCAGCAAAGTTTCTTACCCAACCTTCTAAAATAATCTGGCCATAATCCTCATGCTCACTCCAGAAAACCTCAAACTTAAACTGCCTGGGCCCCTTCTGCGCACTAGGGGCACTGTCAAGTAACACTGGGGCATGATCAGACCCAACAATTGGTAAGCTTGTAACCTGATAGCTAGGATAAGATTCAACCCACTGCAAATTGGCTAAAGCTCGATCAATTTTCTCCCTAATCTCACCTTTGTCCCTCTTATTGATCCAAGTATACGACAACCCTTTAGAAGACAAATCAATTAAACCAGATCGCACTAGCAAATTCCTAAACCCATCCATCTTCCCAACAGCCCTGCGTTGACCCCCAACTTTTTCAGAATGGTAAAGAAAATCATTAAAATCACCCATACAAAGCCAAGGACATCTAATTTCTCTAGCTTTCCGCACAATTCTCTCCCAATTCAATTTCCTCTCCCTCAAATCTGGATCCCCATAAACCCAGAAAATCATCCAAGGTACACCATCTTCAGCATTACTAACATCCATAATAATAAGATGTTTATCAGCCTCCACCACCTGCACAGACACACAATCCCTCCACTACACTGCTAACCCTCCCCCAATCCCAGCAGGAGGAACGTACATAGCTGCATCCATGTGACATCGTTTCCTAAGAATTTCCATTTTTTCTTCCTTATTCTTGGTTTCAATTTAAAAAACAAAAGTAGGATCATACTTTTTATGCAATTCCATTAAATGATGGACTGTCAAGGGAGATCCCACCCCTTGACAGTTCCAAGCCAGACACCTCATAAGCCATTGGGGACTATTAGAGGACAATCACCCAAACCTCCAGCAGTACCTGGCACTTCAAGACAAGAAATCTCACAATCACTAACTCCACCCTTCCTCCCTCGCCCCTACCCCTTCCACCACCTCTCTTCCCTTTACCCTCTATCCGACCTTCCTGATTCACAGCATTTGCCACACCAATAACAACACTGTCAACAGCCTCAAGGTGATCACTCCCCAAATCAGAAAGCTAAATGTGCTCAACATTACCTACTACATCACCCTCCTTATCCTGATTCAACTCCAAATCATCACCACCCTTACCATTATGTACGGTAATCTCCGGATCCACTGAGTGACCCCTATCCGGCGCCAACAGAGAACTCAGACGGTCTTTAAATGGCACAGGCATGGCTTTCATCCAAGGACCAAAGGATCGTCTCACATCTACCTCAGACCTATCAACCTTTTCCCGTCTACAATTACGACCTTGATGCCCCAAAATACCACAATTAAAGCAAAAATCCGCCATCTTCTCATACCTGATTTTCGCCTAATTCTGATGTTGTGATCCACGGGGAACCCAAAAGCTAGGCAACAGAGGCGCCGTAAAGAAAACTATGACCCAGACCCAGCTCCCATATGTCCCACCTGACCAAGTCGTTCCCCTGTTCTCCTAGCATTACTACTAGTTAGCAACTCGAGAGGCAGATTATGGATCTAAATCCAAAAGCTACACCAAGAGAAGTTAACCTCTTTAATCACCATATCTAGTCCCCAATGTTTCAACACAAAGCAACACCCCATCACCGTCCATGGTCCGTCCCTAATTGCTGCTTCTGCTTGCTCTGACCTATGAAAAGAAAGAGTATACATATTAGGTCCCAATTCTCGAATGTCCGTAATCTCCGTCGTAGTCCACATACTCCGCAAAATGCCAAAAACTCTAGTCCGGTTCACAATCCGATCATAAATAAGCTTACCCAAAACCACACAGCGCGATGAAGTCGCAATCAAATCGCGGCCCAAATCTAAAGCAATTTCTAACTCAAAAGCAGCCATCACAAAACCCCCAAAACAAGCCCCAAATCTCCTCGCACAAGAGATCGTGAAGTAAAAATGCTCTGAAACCCGTCAAAAGAAAAAAGCCAATCTCAAAACTCCCAAGGAAAACAACTCCAAAACCTAAGACCCAACGCAAAAACAAGACCTTAAACAAAGAAAACCGACTCAGAAGAGTACCCCCGACGGAACCCTAACCAGAAGCAAAGATGCAAGAAGAAACCACCCAGCACTCTCAGAAATCGAGAGAGAGACCCCCAAATGGAGAGAGAAACCATGCAGTTAGAATTAGGTCGTGTTTTTTACCAAATTTTAGTGTGTTATAGCACTAACATATTATTACGTTAAATCATAACTTTTATCACCTCTCAAAGTCTATCTTTTCACAGTCATAGAAAAGTTTAATCTCACCATTTCTACTTCTTTCTGGCAATATCTTCACTTCTCTATTTCATTCTAAGGTAGAACAGTACGGTACATATATCGATAGCATCTTCCATAATACATACCAACACAAATATAGTGAAGCTATATCTGCCTTATCGAACCATGTACTTTTTTTCTCATTTCCAATTATCCCCATTTTATTGAACATATAAATACCTAGTCATCCTAAACTTGTGATCTCACATAGACATATTCTTATGCTAAATCATACTCTTATCACGTTAACCGATAATGAACTTTGACTTCTCCAGGCTATAGAAATTTTCGTTTTCTTTCAACTCGATTTATATACTTTAAGTCTCATTATTCATTTTGATATCACTTTTTTCCTAATTTAACCCATGTCAATGTCTCACATTCGAGGGTTTATAATCACAGTACAATATGAATATCATTATCCATTTTTTTCTTTTCCTATTCCTAATTGCCCATAAACCTTCATTGGCTCGTATTCTGACACAGCATCACTAATCACTTAACGCATGTTCATGCGTATGACTCATACTCGTGCGACTCAGACTAGGGATCAGTTGCCATGGTCTACTATGACATGACTTTAATGTATGAGACTTGACCCATATTTCAGAAAATGCCCATATAAGTTCGTACTTCTGGGCTCTGATACCACCTAAATGAAACACCCCACTCCCGTATGACCCGAACCTGACATCGATGGTGATATCCGAGTCTGTGCACTGCGAGGTGGCGTGCTACATCATTCAGTCAAAACTCAGTATAAATTATTTTTTAATAAAAAAACATACCCTATGCAGGAAATAATTAACATACGCACTCACCGGTAAATACAATGGCCACGGGAGCCCTTTTCATAATTACAAATTATTTCAGTCCATTGACTTACAAATTGATCTAATCATTAATATAAAAAATTTAGAAAAAATTCAATTCTATCAGACACTAATGCAGACGCGAACTGATCCCGACCATTTCTCTCACTCACAAGCGGATGTTATACGCTCGTTGCCTAACAGGGTATTCTTCTGGGTCAAGAAAAATAATTGCAAATTTTGGGTGAGTTTTGCGAACTTAGTGAGTGACCATCATCGATGGTTCACCCAGTCACATCACACAATTTGCATATGTCGAACTTTATTTCATAATGCACATTCACACACACATCTACAGAATTCCACATTCATATTGTTCATATTTGATACAAGCATATGAGATTCACTTTCCATTTATTATTTTGCTGTGACCGAGTGCCTAAACTATCCCTTGTAGGGCTCATTAATAACTGTCCCTTATCCTTTGGTAGATACAGGGCTCATTAAACGTTGAGTCTGAGGCTCTGAATCACTTATGAGCTCAAGGCTCATTTTTACTCGTTGAGCTTAAAGCTCTAATCGGTGGCGACTCTGGTCACAACAGCCATTATGTTTCATGCAACACTTAAGCATATCACAATTATTTCAAATTTCACATTCAGAAGTACCACATGATTGTTATCACATAAGTATAAGGCATTTTGTCTTTCACTCAATTAAGGAGATCAAATCAAATTCATATGAAATGCGTATGTGACACTTTTCCAATTTATTATGGTGTTGTGACTGAGCGCCTAAACTGTCCCAGTATGGGCGCATTAATCGTTGAGCTTGAGGCTCTGATTCACTGTGGGCTCGAGGCCCAAATACATTGAGTTTCTAGCTCTCGGTGGCTGCTCCGGTCACAACTATCATTAACTGGTCATGCATTCATGCATGGAGTGCATATGTCGCAAAGAAGCATTATCAACATCACAATCAATCCCAAATTATCACATTCAAACAAAGAGTTCACAATTAATCACATTTAAAACATGGAGGTCCCAAATTCTCAGACAAACAACACTTCTATGTCATAATCTCCCAATACCTCAGAATTTCTGTCCGGAATCCATAATCAAAACACAATCCCACCATTATTCACCACAGAAGTATAAGAATAAGCAAATAATAATTGAGGAACCGTCTAGGTCACTCACCATTTGCTTCCGAAGCTAATGTCTGGAAGTCTCAGCAACGTCGGTGGGTTGACGTTCCAAATGTGCCTCTAAACAAGCTCCAAAGCTTCAATCTTCCAAGTTTTTCCCAAATTCCTCTACCTCACTTCATATACACGACACTCTCCATTTTTAGGGGATGGAGGAGGTTTAAGCTTGGATTTGTGTGTGAAGAAAGAAGAAGCAAGCAAGTAACAAGGAGGAACTTTTTGCATGGAGTATGAAAACCAACGAAAGGAGGAGAAGAAACCATGAAGGAGAGAAGGAAGAAAGCACTTAAATCACCTTTTTACTCTTTCAACCTAAAAAAGTCGTGGATGGCTCTCCAAGTTAGGATATTTCTAAAACACTTAAGCATATGACTAAGTAGGCAAGTGACATGTGTCACTTGCCACTTGTCTTATTTTTATGGATTCATTTATTTCCTTTCCAAAACAATTTAATTTCTAGTCCAATTTCTCTCCAAATTCCAATGGCTCCAAATGCATAATTCCTAAAATCATGTGTCTAATTTCCAGTGCCATTGGACAGTACTTTTCACTACTGAAAACCAGTCAGTCTGTCACTTGGCTTTTTTTTTCGATTCGGAAATTTTCCCCCAAAAATTCTAGAAAATTTTCTAAAATTTTAGAAAAATGTAAAACACAGAAAAATCCACTCCAATTCAATTTTCAAGCACTAAATCTTATGTTTTTCACAATAAACACATATGCTGGGAAATATCATGAATGCATGTACAATCATGTGCATATACAAAAATTACAATTTATGCATATATGGAGGCCATATTATGCATGAACATGCCGAGACTAATTTACGCACTCATAACCCGTCCCAAATTACTATTTTACCCTTCCCATTGGTGATGAGATGTTACAAATGAACAGTAAGTTTTCTATAAATATTAATACCTCGCAAGGTCATCCTATTAACAAGATCCAATTGGCAAAAATTTTCTAGTGAGTTAGGAGTTATTACTAGGATTGAATTCCCGTGCCTTCAACATGTCAAACAATTGAAGGAAGACAACTTGCTACATAATTCTTTACAAAGTTTTAGTAATTTTTTAATTTATTTAATTATCTGTGTAACAACTGCATACCCCCTGGGAAGATATGCTAGTTTCACACAAAACAAAATCGAAACAATCCAAATCATACCAAACATTCCTTACATGCATTTCAACATCTCAAGCAAACATAATCCTTACATGCATTACAACAACATGCATTTCATTAAATGTTGTTGTAAACAAACCATAATGTACTTGATATATAATGAACTTATCTAAATAAATGCCTTAAACATAATCCATTTTATAATAAGGTTATTACAAACCATTAAACAAAATACAAACTGTCTCATATTGTCAGATACAAATCAAAACTCAAATATATAACTTTCAAAACAAAAGACATTCTTCTTGGCCACTGCGATTGTCTTTGTCCCAGTCATTAAACCTTCTTATAAAAATCTATATGGAGGAAAAACCATTGCGCTAAGGATATAGTTTAGTGGGGAATAACTAAGCAAAATAAAATTTGACGATTGATTATAACAGTTGTCTAACATTCATATATACATATTCAAATCATATCAAAACAATCCTTAATTGTTCATAATATAAAGTAATCCAAACATTATGTCTTAGAATAGAATATGATTCATCAATCAATACAGAACATTATTACATCATAATAAAACTCATAAATATCATAATAAAATGTACAAGTATCATAATTGAATATCATAATAGGATACAATCCTTTCAGATCAAAATATGACTTATATTAGACAGAACTTGTTTTGTATCAAATCAAAGCTTATTTCTTATCAGAATAGAGCTTGTTTTTATCAAAACTGAATATGTATTAGAATACAAAATAAGTTAGACTGCTAATTCTTTTTACTGAAGTGGGTAATGGGACCATAACAGAAGATACCATGATTGGTATCTGAAATAGAAGAGACTTAAGTCTCTAAAATAGAAGACAAATAAGTGCCTAAAATTAGAAGACACCGAAGTGTCTGGTACAAAAGACACCTTAGTTTTTAGTTACAAAAGACACCTTAGTGTCTAGTTATAGGAGCAGTTGCAAACCCTTCAAGTCATGCCTATTTACTCACGACTAGGACTTAAATAGTTTTAAAACAAACCATTTTAGATTTCATAATTTCATGTAAATGATGTAGGGCATAACATATGACCTTATTCATTTGATCAAACTTAACATGCCTTATAAATACAAACATATGCATTAAAGCATTAATAAATGTATTGAGTCATCACACATTATTTATATTCACATAATTATAAAGCTTTTCTAGTACAATCCTAATTATTAAACTCCTCGGACAATTTGATGGTCCGAAATTATCACAATATCAAAATCATATAATAGTGAGATAATGCATAAGAATGAATTCAGTTTCTTATGCTCAAATTGAACCCATTCATTCTCACTTGAACAAACTTATCATGCCTTATAAGCATAAGCATAAATGCACTAATGAATACATTCAGTAATTAGGCTTTACATGAACTCACTTAAATTCCTAATTCTCAAATGTTCGTAACTAACACATCACTTTTATCATTTAAATCACATTTGTGTTCGTAAGTATACTTCATTTGTGTAACAACCTATAAGTTCCAATATTAGATAATTTGTTATCTAATAACACCTTCTTTAAGTTATTACTTCAATTGAAAATCCAAATCTTATTAAATCTTTGTTGAACTTATTCCACATCAAACTAGGTTCATTTTACACCTTAATTAAGTCCAATTAAACCATTATAAAATACCTTAACCTTACATGATCCATCAATTGCCCAAAACTAATCTTTTCTCCTTCCTAAGTGCATGGGAATAAGCCTTATAAATCCCATGATCGTGGGATGAGTGAACCGAAGGTTCACTTGCCCACAACCTCCAATTTGTTTCCAAAATTTGACTTTTTCACTTCCAATCGACACACCTTCACTAAAGACCATCAATTTCACTTCAATTCTAACTTATTCATGCTTCAATACCTCATCAAATTCATGTCCAAACCAATTAAAAAATCATTCATTAAATAACTTACAAATTAATATCTTTTGCACATCAAAACCAAACCAGAAGTTGCCATACAAAGTTCAATTTTCTAGCATTCATTTATCATCATCTTGACACATACTTCAAGCTAAATCAATTATCATAAAACTTGTATTAATACATGTTATAAAGTTTAGAATTCCCTTACCTTATTAACTTTAAAGAACAATTCCAAAGAATTAAGCCAACTAGTCTTCCAAGCAACCAAACATAGCTCTTAGACCAAGATTCAAATTTCAACACTAATAAAACAATAACATGGAAAATAGCAAGACTTACTTCTTAATGTAGTAACTTACAAAGATTCAAAGTGAAGATAATCCAAAATCAAGCAAAATTCCCAAAGTTGAGAGGGAGTGAAAGTTTTGGTAGTAAATGAGAAAGTAGAAGGAAGAGTTACAACAGAAACTAGCCAATGCATAAGGTCATGCCATGTATAAAATGACTCATCTTGCTTTAAGGACACTTGTTACACAAGGACACAAGCCACATGCCCTATCCCTAGCTAGTACACATGTTCTTTTATGAGGATGCCAAATGTAACAATTTAATTAGGCCTCTTGTAACTCAACCAATATTGCTAAATGTCAATGCATCAACTATTCCAAATGTCACTAACTCATAGGCTTAGTCATTCCAATTTTCATGTACCAACTTATATTACCACTTGGCAATTTTCCTAATTCAAATGTACATTTTAATACCTCAATTTTCTAATGGTATCAATTAATTCCAATTCACTAAGTAGGATCCATTAAACCCAAAATTCAAGTCATATACAATTCTCAATCATATCATAATTTTTTAACACCTATCATATATGTACTTTCATAAGTATGTAACATTCCAACTAGGGTACAATTTGGGGCTTACTATATGTTTTTTGTACTTATTTAAAGATTAATTTCACTTTTAGTTGTTGTTCACAGATGAAGCTCAATATCGTCGATATCGATAACCTTAAAGTTTTAAGTTGTGTGACTTCACTATTGAAATAAGTCAACGATCATCATTATCAACTACATAAATACTTCAAATCTTTTTCTTCTAATGAGGAGGCAAGGACACATGTTCCCAAGCAGATGTCTCCAAAAAATTGGAGTCAAATGTGTGATTATTGGGTTTTTGCCAATGATAAAGTTTAACTTCTTTCTATTAACATTTGATTCCATTAACCTTGTTGCACAATTTAATGACTATTTCTTTTCTTTATATGGGAAAAGAGTAAGAAAGCCAAGGTTAATAGAGTAAAATTGAAAACTCCTCGCAATCAAGGCTCCAAATCATTTGTTGTTATACGTAATGAATATGTAAGTTCTTTATTTAGAAGTTATAACTATATTAGTAAATACAATATTATTTATTGCGTTTTCAATTCTTTTCATAAAATAGAGTGAGAAAGAACTATATGGACAAGAGTGTGATAAGATCACACTATACAAACTCACTCACTATAAAGAAGGTTGAGGGATGTCAAAAGAAGCACAAAATAACTATGTAAGTATAAAATTTTTGTTTAAATTTTGAGTTTATTTATTTATGTAGTACTAACTAATAATGTTTGAATTTAATATTGATTTTATTTTTTAATTTTAGAATAAGATGTAGGAGTTGTTGCTAAAATTGTTGTCTGATGGAAATGAGTCAAATGTAGATGAGATTTGCAACAACGTGCTTAGTATAAGATCCGGCTAGATCAACAATCATGAGTTTGGCCATTAAGACAACTGCTTCATACTCATCAAGACCAATATATGTTGATCGTGTTGAGCATGAGAACTAGTCGCTTGAGCCTAAATTAGATTGTAATAAACAAAAGTTAAAATGTAACGACGAAAGTTGGCCAAGTTTGAAAAGATAGTTAAACAAATATTTGGCCTGAATTATGTAAGTAGTAGTGACAATGAAAACAATTATGTACATGACTATTTTTCTTAATGTTCAGTATTTAACATTTAACGATATTTTATTGTTTATATAAAATGTTTATAATTTCTAATTATTTTAATTATATTTTGTATAATAAATTATAAAAATATAAATATTACGTATAATAACATGGATTAAAAGTAGCCAATAATTATAATTAACATGATAAAATTTTTAGTAATAATTTTAATTAAAATTAAAATTAAAATGTAGCTAAAAGATTTATTTACAATTTTAAAATCGTCGCCCAAATTGGCATCAATATAGTAGACATAGCAAAAAGTTACTGGCGACGATGTAGCAGATGCAGCAAAAAAAAATTTCTACATCTATTACATCATCGCCAATAATTTTGGGTGATGATTCAAAATTTGTCGCAAAATATTATTAGCTACGTTTACAGTGACGTAGCTAATAAAATTTAGCCACGAAAACTAAGTGTACCAAAATATCATTAACAACAATTTTTTGTATCGTCGCGTATCTCTTTTCCTTATGTGTGTAGCTCGTGGCAAGAAATCATTCCCAACGGTTAAAAATGTCGCCTATAGTATTTTGCTATTGGAATTTTGTGACAATTTAATATCATTGCTAAAAGCCCTTTGCTTTAGCAACGACAAATTTCTATGACTTTTATTGACAAATATTATCAGTGACAAATGAAGGACTTTTAGTAGCAAAAAAATTTCGTCGCTAACCCTGTGTTTGGTTACTGTCTTCATGAGTGAAGACAGTAGATAGGACCAAAAAATCATACCCCCGTAAGCGTTTAGTTGCTGTCTCTAAATTTTTATCTACCGTCCCCGATAGATAGGAACAAACATTTTTGTTCCTCCCAAAAAGGAAGGATAGGGACGCTTGTCCCTGTCTTCCCCTTCAACCAACCACTATATTATTATTATTATTATTGTTATTATTATTAGTATTATAAGATTTTTATTTTTTTTATTATGAATGTTATTATTATTAATTTTGTATTAATTATTGTTGTTATTAATAATATTATTATTGTTATCATACATTGTTTATTATTATTATTATTATTATTATTATTATTATTATTATTATTATTATTATTATTATTATTATTATTACTATTGTTATTGTTATTAGTATTATAACATTTTATTTATTATTATTATTATGAATATTATTATTATTAATTTTGTATTAATTATTGTTGTTCTTAATATTATTATTATTGTTATCATACATTGTTTATTATTATTATTATTATTATTATTATTAGTATTATAACATTTTATTTTTTATTATTATTATGAATATTATTATTATTAATTTTGTATTAATTATTGTTGTTCTTAATATTATTATTATTGTTATCATACATTGTTTATTATTATTATTATTATTATTATTATTATTAGTATTATAACATTTTTATTTTTATTATTATTATGAATATTATTATTATTAATTTTTATTAATTATTGTTGTTCTTAATATTATTATTATTATTATCATACATTTTTATTATAATAATAAATTTCTTATTATTATTATTGTTATTATTATTAGTATTATAACATTTTATTTATTATTATTATTATTAATTTTAATTAATTATTGTTGTTCTTAATATTGTTATTATTGTTATCATACATTTTTATTATTATAATAAATTTATTATTATTATTATTATTATTGTTGTTGTTATTAGTAGTTGGACATGTATTATTATTATTATTAAGCATCATTTTGTATTTATTAGTACTATTACTATTATTATTATTATTATTATTATTATTATATATTTTTATTTATTATAATTCAAATTTATTATTATTATTATCCGATTCATTAAATTGTAATCAAACACATTCTGTCCTTGAGACGAAAACAGAAATTTCTATTCTGTCTACTACAACCAAACACTTCACTGCTCCAATTATTTGTTCGATTCTATCATATTATTTTTTACGCCAGATTCTTAAAAAGACAACAACCATATGTAACGGGTGCCCTTTCTATTATAATGAGGTATGATTAGGCAGAGTCCACCTTTGCTTTATTTAGGATTGCCAATCATGACCAGAAGCTTAAATTTCTACGACCGTCATTCCTTAGTACGTAAAAGTTCAAAAAATATTGGTCCAATTAATCAATAGGCTTTATTGTATAGTGGGAGAGTCCAATTAATCAAATCTATCATTTGTGCACTTCACAAACATTGGTGCTCACATTGCCCTTTGTCTAAAAATCTAATTTAGACCACTGAAAAATTAATGAGAGAATTTTTGTGCAAAAAATCAAAGGAAAGTACAAGTCCTCCTAAGGTAAAGTAGGACGAGGTGGCTAAGCCGAAGGAAAAAAAAGGGTTTGGGAGAAACTCACTCTAGATGAGATGGCTTCACAACTACTTCTTAAAGAGGAAAAGTATCTGGACTACATCCATGAGTACATCATTTTCTTGGTTCCTAAATATCTACTTATGATCCAAGATGAGGTTGCAAAAAAGGTGTAACATGCAAAATAGGAGATGGTAACAAAGGTTTCTTATGACATGATAATTGGTCAAGTTTAGGACCCCTCTCCCAATTCCCAAAAACTGTTGAGGCTTTTTCTGGGATATATGACAAGGTCAAAGTCTCAATACTATTAGGGAACAACCAATGGCTGCAAATTTCTGCGACCATTCAGCATCTAAAACCATATTGCCCCCTAATTAGCTATACAAGATAGTTATCGATGACTTAATTTGTCAATTGAAAAGTTCATAAGCAAAGCTTACTGGAAGAATCTTCACCTCAACGATCGTCAAATAATTTGGCACAAGGTAGTCCAGAGCAATCACCATAGGCTTAATACAGGGACTGAGCACGATGTATAGGATTCAATTTATGAACTTAAATGATACTGGTTTATTGTGTAATGAGGAGAGGGAACGAGAGATCATCCTCTCTTTGGATGTCCCTTCTCCTCTTCCATAGCAAGAACATAACACGTTACTTATTAAATGAGGTAACCAGCTCTATTCTTAATGCTATCAACTGGTTAATCAATTCTCATGCTTCTAATCCTTTGTGGAGAATTCACACATTAGCATTGGCCATTACCACACGAGAGATATGGAGAGAGAAATAATAGAAGATTTCAAAATCGGGATCATACTATACAATCAATACTGTATGTCATTTGTCAAAGAATGGAAGAGCAGATCATATGCTTGGAACTTCTACCAGATTAGCGGGAAGGAGAGCAAGAACTTATTTTTCCCCTAAACACTAGTCGCTCCTGCACCATGCAATATAAACATCTATGGAATTTCCAAAATGTAAAAGGAGAAATGAAGCCTTTCGGAGGAATAAAGACAGATTATATAAGTCTTCATAATCATAAGCTGTCTTTTCTTATAACTTGGAGCGAATTCTTCGAGTGAATGGTCTTAACTCTTAGGTTTTGTTTGGTTAGACGTAAAGTTTTTAATAGAATAATATGATTTATAATATAATAAAATATAAATAGATGTAATATTATAAAAGTACTATTTGGAAAGGATGAAAGGATTCATAATATAATATAGTGAAATGTTGTTTACCAGAAAAATTCATAATATAATATAGTGAAAACTTGATTATCATTTCAATCAGAGATTTCTCATTTTTACTATTTAGAATAGAATGAGATGTATTATGAAACACTCTTCTTCCATCTCATTCCATCCTAAACAATAAAAATAAGAAACTTTCAATTTGGAAGGTTTATGATAAAATGTAAAATGATAAAAACTTTTCACTATATTACATTATAAATTCTTCTTCCAAACAATATTTCGTTATATTATATTATGAATCCTTCATCTTTCTCAAACAACAATTCTAATATTACATCTATTTAATATTATTTTATTGTTTGATAGAAGAGTTTATAATATAATGGAATGGAATGAGATGGAAAAGAAAAGAGTTTTATCTTATATCTTATTCCATCGTAAACAGTAAAATGAAAATTTCTAATTTGGAGAGTTTATGATAAAATGTAAAATGATAAATAACATTTAACTGTATATAAACCTTTTTATACACAATATTTTATCATATTATATTATGAACTTTTTATATTTTTCAAATAATAATTTTTAATATTATATTTATTTATATTTTATTTTATTAAAATTATTTTATTTCATTTAATTCCATTGAAAATCTTACGTCCAATTAAACTTAATCTTAATAATCACCCAAACTAAATATAGCTTGAACTCCGGCTCGAGGAACACGTTTAAATTGTGTGTATGAGCGGTAGCTTATTTCTATTGATTCTGCAAATAGCATCCACTAATTAATGATATTCTTTTTAATTTTTCAAAACAATAATAAGAATATAATTTTTGAAATGATAATTTGAGGATAATATTTAAAATATTAACCTTGGCCTGTTCAATGTTTGACGAAAGTTCGCACTCAAAATGGAGGCAGAGGGGTCCAAGGGCGAAGCTCCTACAACGGCGGTAGTAGAAACCCTAAGAGCCAGGGGCTGGTTTCTCGGCGACATCAACCAGGTTAATGCCTTAATCTTCTTACACTGGGCTTTATCTAATGACGACGGTAACACCGTTGCGCTGGCGGATTCCGTGGAGTCGGAGTTGCTCAACATGGAGCTTAAATCCATCGGAAGCAAGTCTCTACCCGATCCGGTTCTTCTACGCAAGACCTCGCATCTTCAAGGCCCCATAATTCTTCAGGTTTCATATTTCTGCAAAGAAGATTTCTAAAACTCTGTCAAATTCCAAATTTATGTCTTCGTTTTCTTTGTCATATTTCCAATAGGTATCTGCAGTGAAAGATATTTCTGTAAGTAGCATGGAGGGATTTTCAGACTCTAACAACAAGCGACGCCTCCTAAAATTGTCCCTAACTGATGGCCATAGCGAGATAACTGCGATTGAGTACTCTCATTTGCCCTCTATTCCTAGTGACATTGTTCCTGGCTCCAAGGTATACCTTATTAACTTTTTCTTTCTTCAATTACTATGTTTTATGACATGGCTTTTCTTCCATTTACTGGATGCTTACTAGGAAGGACAAAGCAACCTTATTAGCATATTGCCGTGTGCATGAACAAACAGGACTCATTAACCCTGCATAATCATTTCTAGATTGGGCTAACTGTTTGGTTTTTGTGGGGAATAATTACGTCCTGAGTAAGAAGCTTAGACTGAGAAGAAGAATTTTATATAAAACTAATATATATTTTCGATACAGTACACTTGAATATATATAGCTATACATGATTCTCAGATCCTAACTTATAGGATTGTTCAGATCGTATATCAGATACATATCTAACAAAACTGACAATCTTATCAAAGACTTATTCAACTCTTATCTCTATCATGCCCCCGCAAGATGAAGTGTCGTGGAGAGACTTTCATCTTGGATCGAAGAATCTCAAACTGCACACGAGACAATGGTTTAGTGAGCGCATCCGCAATCTGATTTGTTGTGGAGATATGAGAGACTTGGACATGTTGCAATCGTACTTGTTCTCGGACAAAATGATAGTCAAGTGCCAGATGTTTCATGCGTGAGTGATAGACAGGATTGGAACAAACATAAGTAGCACTGACATTATCACAGTAAATATGAGGAATGACAGATGAAGATATATGGAGCTCAGTAAGAAGATTTCGCAGCCACATAATTTCTGCCACTGTACTAGCAACTGCACGATATTCAGCTTCTGTTGATGAGCGTGCAACTGTCTGCTAACGTTTAGAGGACCAGGAGATAGGATTGTTCCCAAGATAAACTACATAGGCAGAAGTAGATGTCCGAGAGTCGAAGTTACCCCCCCAGTTGGCATCACTGAAAGCCACCAGATTGAGATTGGGGGATCTAGTGAGATGTACCCCAAAATTATGTGTATGCTTAAGATACCGAAGTGTTCTCTTGAGTTGACGAAAATGAGTATCTGTTGGTTGATGCATAAACTGTGATAGTTTATTGACGGCAAAACTAAGATCCGGATGTGTTAGTGTGACATATTGAAGTGCTCCCAAAATACGTCGAAACAGGGTGCCATCAACAGAAGCAGTGCCATCATCAAGCTTTAACGTAGTCGAAGTGCAGAGAGGAGTACTGCAAGGTTTGGCATCAGCCATATCAAATTTACAAAGTAAATCATGAATGTACCGTTGTTGAGATAGAAACAACCCGGTTGAAGTTGGTATGATCTCAATTCCCAGAAAATAACTTGGTGGACCAAGATTCGTGAGAGAAAATTGAGATGATAGTGCATTCATAAATAATTGAAGAGCAGCCGTGGAGTTACCCGTAAGCAGAAGATCATCCACATAGACCAAAAAATACATAGTTATCCCATGTCGATGATAAACAAAGAGCGAGGAATCACAAACACTACTGAGGAAACCATACTGTAATAGGAATTTTCGCAGCTCATTATACCACGCTCTCGGTGCCTGCTTGAGACCATACATCGCTTTCCGAAGCCTACAGACATGAGATGGCAGATCCGGATGTACAAAGCCTGGAGGTTGTTTCATGTAAATAGTCTCCATAAGATGCCCTTGTAAAAAAGCATTATTAACATCCATTTGATGTAGTGACCATTGATTTGTTAAAGCAATAGTGAGGACAACTTTGATACTAGGATGTTTGACTACTGGAGAAAATGTCTCTTTGTAGTCAATACCAGGAGCCTGATTGAACCCCCGAGCAACCAAGCGAGATTTATATTTATCAATGGACCCATCAGGCTTGCGTTTGGTGCGAAAAATCCATTTACACCAGGAAAAAAAAACTCACAGAATTGATAAACCGTCAGGTAATAAGCTCTGATACCATAAGAAGCTTAGACTGAGAAGAAGAATTTGATATAAAACTGATATATATTTTCGATACAGTGCACTTGAATATATATAGCTATACATGATTCTCAGATCCTAACTTATAGGATTGTTCAGATCGTATAACAGATACATATCTAACAAAACTGACAATCTTATCAAAGACTTATTCAACTCTTATCTCTATCACTGAGTCATCATTTTAACCTCCAAAGTCATTGTTTTAACATCCTTTGTTGTATGCTTATTTCTTTATTTATTTGTCTGTATGGAAGGTCCGTCTGGAAAATAAAGTTCCAATTCACAGCGGAATATTATGTTTGAAGCCCAAAGCTATAACTCTGATTGGAGGTGTTGTACAAACACTTTACCAAGAGTGGCAAATGAATCAAAAGTGTTCAGGTTTATCTCGTTCCTCTGTAATGCTATCACTAGAAAATGGTAGCGGTGGTCCTCCTCCATTTGAGAAGTTGCAAATTGGAACATCTTCTAAGCAAAAAAAACTTTCTGGTTAGTGATCTTTGTTCTTGTGATTTGATAACTTATGCTAACACAAATGAGTTGCAACTTGAGCCTAGATGCTGGACTAAATTTTATTTGTTTGTGCGAGTTATTTTCCTTCTAACACTATGGCAGTTTTTACTTTCAATTAACAACATCATTTTTCAGAATGTGATACAACTGTCCCCAAAAAGATGGCATTTCAGAACTGGCTCCAGCTCATTTTATAATCTTATTTCTGTAGCAATAATCAAGACAAAAAACTATTTCTCAGTTATTTTAATTTCTGTTGAGGAGGAAGTGTCCATTTAAATGTTTCTTTCAGTTTTCATAAAGGAAATGGATAATTCAATACCATATGTTTATCTCTACCTGAATATTGGATTAGTGTGTCTTAGTCCTTTGCATGCGTTGGCAGTGAATATTTCCCTTGCAATTTTCAAACTGCAGTATTTTCCAATCTGATGCTTAATTTTGTGAGAATTATCTGCTCAAACACTTCCCTTCTGTTTCTTGTCCCTCTTTTATCCCATTTTTGTATAAGACTAGATCAATTTTTTCAGTCTTGCACTCTTTTGTCAACCCTAGTTGAACTTTTTGTCAGTTTCGGAAAGGATTATCAAATCTTATTGCAACCTAGGGTGTACAGATTTCACAGGGTCTACAGCTGCTGGTCCTGCTGCAAAAATTGAGTTCAGGCCAGTTGATAAGCATGAGAAAGCAGATGGAATAGGAGATAAGACAAAAACAGATTCCCATGCAGAATGTGCTAAAGAACAGCCAAGTACCTCTGAAGCAAGACCAAGGGAAGGTGAGAGTTATCTCCGGCCATATTCACAACTTGATATTGTTTGATAGTCTGTTCTTGTTCCTTAGGTGGTAGATATAACAATTTCATGGAGATAGAAAGAAAATTAGAAAAAGGTGATATAATTGACAAAATTTCCCTGTATTCCGGAGATGAGATGACAATAGAACTATTTTTCACCCGTTCTGTAACAAAATCCACTTGGTTATTTTTTTTGCTTGTGAGCTCAAATTATTTATTAAACTTGGCATTTTTGTCCATTCTGAAAGTGGCTGAAGCAGCCCCTGTTCAAAATCAAGCAGCTGCTCAGAAATTACTACAGAAAATGACTCAGCCAAATCAAGGTGGTCAACAATACAGGGGTCGAAAACATAGGGGGAAGGATAAACTGGAAGAGCACCAATACTTAACTCTAGTCGAATGGGAAAATGCCAAAGCTGGGGCAAAGGCTCATATTGAGGATGAGCTTGCAGACACTATTTGGGATGAGGATCTTGCTTGGCAGCTACAAAACGACCTCGACATAGAAGATTCTCATGTTAGCATCTTGGGTTTGTCTCAAGTATTATGTTGTCATTATTAAAGGGTTCGTATTTGTGACTTTCATTTTTCTTGTTTTTGCCTTTTCAGATACACAGAGCAGTGCAAAGCACAGCAGCAGATGACATTAGAATGAGCATGTTTAGTTACGAAAGAGACACTGAGAACTTTGACGGAAGGGCTGACAGATGGAGGGGGAGGGGGAGGGGGAGTGGTAGGGGGAGAGGGAGGGGGAGCCGGAGGGGAAGAGGTAGAGGGAGAGGGAGATAGTTACTGGTATGTGATGTCTTCTAATCATTTTGCTTTACAATTTTAATGCTGTGAACATGCAAATGTCATACCAAGGTTTAAGGCATTGAAAAGACGTTCCAACCAGTTTATGATTGATTTCCGGTAGGATTTTTCCACAGAAAGCTATTTTCTTGATATCATCAGGCATTGGGTCTCGAGGCACGGGAGATCGTGATACTTAACTGCTAGACAAATGCTGATTTTAACCTGAACACATACTGTTCGTAAAGTTTTCACCTGACGAGAACCATGTGCATCGAGCTTGTTAAAATATATTGGCAAATATCTTTACGCATCATTTAAAAACACCGTAATCTTCGCCTTCAAATTTTTACCTCCTCACCTCGTCATATAAAGTTGAAAGGATCACTTTTTATTATGTAATGCTTTATAGTTTTCTTATAGATGATTGGTCTGTTTTAAAGGAGATGATTGATAGAATTTTGATATTTGTTGAGTTGTAACAAGTGATTAGTCTTGGCTGAGATGTGGACTTGGAGATTTGGATTCTACCATCGAATGTTGGTCTGTCACAAATTCAATAAGTGAATTTGAGTTCAAGACATGACAAATTATTAAATTACATGTTGAGAATAACACTCCTCAACTCAAAAATTTTTTGGACAAGTCAGAGCTTAGTAAAAACACCCTCTTCCAAGTAGAGTTATATTTGTGAGTTCTTGTAGTTGTACTATGTCTAGTTATATTATACTATGATTTTTTTGATAATTCATTAAATTCTCTTCCATAAAGTGTTGATACTATTGAATTTTTTTCAATGTTTAGTCAAATCCTTTCATTTCATTGTTTAAATATAACAAAATATCATCAGAAAAAGTTGATGTGTATCTTTTTTTTTTGGTTATCCACCGGATGTTCTAGGAGAGTCTCAATTATAAGAAGGTACCTTTAAGTTATCTATACTCAGACTAATTTCGCTCGAGCTGGCTAGGTCTTTTGCAGGAGGCAAAATTTTTACCCCAAATTATAAACGACTGCATACACGAGGAGATTTTGAACCCGCAACCTTAATTTAAAAGTTGATGTGTACGTTGCTAGAGTGCACATCACTGAAAGTAACCATGTACTGAGCTCTACTTTTCAAACTTGAACAGATTCCCTAAGATTTGAATGGATGTGCTCAAGGTTACCTTTGGTTTTATGACGATTAAGCTGAAGTTGATTCTTTTATATTTTTCAAAAATGCAATTCTTATAGGAATCTAATTTTAACATACTCTTCTTGAATAGCAATTTATACACTTGTTGCTTTTATGTCCCAGTCACATATTTCATAACTTGATGACATTAGAATCTGACCCCAAAAAAATATAGTAACTGAAATAATACTTGTAATAGTGGTTCGACAAAAATAAAATAAAATCAAAGGATCAACTTTTGTCAAAACTAGGACACTCTTGACTTACGTAACTTTAGCTTCTTGTTGTCATCAGTGTTACTTTTCATTTTTAACTTGTACTAATCAATTCTAATATGTTCTTTTTCAATACAATAATGACTAGTTAAATTTCTATTTCTAAATTTTGATTGTGGTCGCTCTTTTGATTGTCAATGAACAACTTAGAAAACAATGATACTTCAACAATGGTCAAAGTGATAGTTTGCCTCATATAAATCATAGTTTTTGTCAATACTTTGTTTCTTTGAATTTTGGTAACATGTTTTCTTCGATAGAAAACCAACATATCCTTACGGTCTATCTCGAATAATAATAATAATAATAATAATAATAATAATAGTAATAATAATAAAGTACACAATTTATTATTATAATAATAATAATAATAACTTAATAATAATAATAATAATAGTAATAATAATAATGATAATGAGTTTAATAATATAATTAAGATAAAAAAATTGATAAATTTAATAATAAGTAGAAATTTGATAACAATATTAAATAATAATAAAAATAACAAAATATTAAGTTATAGTCTTCATATTATTTTATTGTTTTCGTAATAGTTTTAAGTTATAAGAACAACTTAAACTATGATTTCAAAGCCTTTTCTACATTAAATAATGTGAAGATTAGCAAACTTAATCATTAAATTTAATATATATTAAAATATAAATATGAAAATAAAATCAAACATATTTTTGTTTTTAGTTTTTTTATTAGAAATCTCAACTAAACAGGTTTTTGTTTTCAGTTTTTATATTGCAAATCTCAACCAAAAGGGTTTTCATTTTTTTAGGAAAAAAAACATAAACAAAAAACAAGAAACAGAAATAAAAAATAACAACAGAAAAATAAAAGTGGAACCAAATGACCCCTTAATTTACAATTTGTGTTTGATATTTGTTAGTTTTTATCTCTATGTAATTTTGTGCTTTTCTGTAATATAAAATAAAACATAGAATTTTATCTAAGTAATGAATTTTGTTTTGCTAACAAAAAGGATGCAGAGGCTTTTTATTTTGTTGCTCACGAGGAGTCTTAGGAGGGTCCCAATTATGAGAAGGTATCTTTAAATCATCCATTTTTAGACTAATCCCCGCTCGAACTGGGTAGGTCATTTGTGAGAGACAAAGTTCTGACCTTAAGTTTTAAACGACTACATATATAAGGGTGATTCGAACTCGTGATCTCACTTAAACCAGGAGAGCTCTTTACTAACTTACCTGAACCTGGGGTTAGATGTATAGGCTTTTTAATGACAAAGAAGCAATATGTTGTTCAAAATGAATGCACGAATACTACTTATTCAGGACCAACTTTTGGCAATTAAAGATTAGTAGAGAACGTGCCCGGAGTTTAATACAAATTTTAAGAACGAGGGATCAACTCTTCTCCTCCTTTAAAAGTCTAACAAGGAATGGAATGTAAAGCAGAAGTCTAACAAGGAATGGAATGTAAAATAGAAACTACCACATGGCTCGTATTTAGTTCAAAACTGGAATGTATGACAAGTTGATAAGCCAATACGTCAATCGACGAGAGTCATTGTGAAGAATAGGAAGTTCTTGAATTAATAAAGCTGCTGCTATTGTTTATTTTCGGTTGCAATTATTTTATTTATTATTCTTAGTGTGCAAATTATGATGAATGCTTCCAAAAGAGTATAATAGTTCATAAGTACATCCTTTCATCACATGTGGCATTGAATACATTGTGCTAATATTTTTAAAATGTTATAGATACTTTAACATGCAATTTAAAATCATTAAAAATTGGATTTGTAGAAAAATAGCTTTTAAAAGCACTATTCATTTTTAATCAACTCAATCACTAAAGAATATCAAGGTCCGACAAAACAAAAGAAAAAATTAGATCAAATTCAAATAAGCTCATTCACAAGTAAAAATATTATTATTTCATGTGTGTGTGTGTGGGTGCGTGTGTGTGAGAGAGAGGGAGAGAGAGAGAGAGAAAGCTATATTATTAAATCTTCAAAATCTCCTCCATCAGAACTCAATTTATTCTCATCAAACTAGCTTTTTCTTCGTAAGAATCCATTTAAATACTCCATAAATTTGTATTCATTTGATTTTATAAACCTAACTCTCGTTTCAATATTAAGTTTTGAGAGAGTAAAAGCTAAAACTGAACTTGGTTCAAATGGACTCATACATAAATAGGAGTATCATATCTTAATAAAAAATTTAAGATAATGAATTATAAGTTTATTTTTATATTTAAATAACTTATCAATATAGGATAATTTCACTTATACATTTTTAACAAAAAATTTAAAAAGTAAAAATAATAATTGACTTAATACAACATTCAAAAAACATATATAATTTATAAAATGACAACATATAACAACAATTCAGTAAAAATTTCATTAACACGGAAGGTCTGAAGAACTCCAGTAGTACGCAATTTTACTCCTAAAGAATTTAATTTGATTTCAAACATAAAGAAGTTTAAGGGCAATTTGTTTTTGTTTTTTTTTCCCTTTTTGTTGTCGTTTATTTTAAATAGGTAAGTAAAACGTATCTAGCTTATTCTGTTGCGATTTTTTTATTTCTGAAAATAAAAAACCCACAACAATTTTACAAAAACTAGAAAACATCGTTTCTTTGAATTTTGGTAACATGTTTTCTTCGATAGAAAACCAACATATCCTTACGGTCTATCTCGAATAATAATAATAATAATAATAATAATAATAATAATAATAATAATAATAATAATAATAAAAGTACACAATTTATAATAATAATAATAATAATAATAATAATAATAACTTAATAATAATAATAATAATAATAGTAATAATAATAATAATAATAATAATGATAATGAGTTTAATAATATAATTAAGATAAAAAATTGATAAATTTAATAATAAGTAGAAATTTGATAACAATATTAAATAATAATAAAATAAAAAATATTAAGTTATAGTCTTCGTATTATTTTATTGTTTTCGTAATAGTTTTAAGTTATAAGAACAACTTAAACTATGATTTCAAAGCCTTTTCTACATTAAATAATGTGAAGATTAGCAAACTTAATCATTAAATTTAATATATATTAAAATATAAATATGAAAATAAAATCAAACATATTTTTGTTTTAGTTTTTATTAGAAATCTCAACCAAACATGTTTTTGTTTTCAGTTTTTATATTGCAAATCTCAACCAAAAGGGTTTTCATTTTTTTAGGAAAAAAAACAGAAACAAAAAACAAGAAACAGAAATAAAAAATAACAACAGAAAAATAAAAGTGGAACCAAATGACCCCTTAATTTACAATTTGTGTTTGATATTTGTTAGTTTTTATCTCTATGTAATTTTGTGCTTTGCTGTAATATAAAATAAAACATAGAATTTTATCTAAGTAATGAATTTTGTTTTGCTAACAAAAAGGATGCAGAGGCTTTTTTTTTTGTTGCTCACGAGGAGTCTTAGGAGGGTCCCAATTATGAGAAGGTATCTTTAAATCATCCATTTTTAGACTAATCCCTGCTCGAACTGGGTAGGTCATTTGTGAGAGACAAAGCTCTGACCTTAAATTTTAAACGACTACATATATAAGGGTGATTCGAACTCGCGATCTCACTTAAACCAGGAGAGCCCTTTACTAACTTACCTGAACCTGGGGTTAGATGTATAGGCTTTTTAATGACAAAGAAGCATTATGTTCAAAATGAATGCACGAATACTACTTATTCAGGACCAACTTTTGGCAATTAAAGATTAGTAGAGAACGTGCCCGGAGTTTAATACAAATTTTAAGAACGAGGGATCAACTCTTCTCCTCCTTTAAAAGTCTAACAAGGAATGGAATGTAAAGCAGAAGTCTAACAAGGAATGGAATGTAAAACATAAACTACCACATGGCTCGTATTTAGTTCAAAACTGGAATGTATGACAAGTTGATAAGCCAATACGTCAATCGACGAGAGTCATTGTGAAGAATAGGAAGTTCTTGAATTAATAAAGCTGCTGCTATTGTTTATTTTCGGTTGCAATTATTTTATTTATTATTCTTAGTGTGCAAATTATGATGAATGCTTCCAAAAGATTATAATAGTTCATAAGTACATCCTTTCATCACATGTGGCATTGAATACATTGTGATAATATTTTTAAAATGATATAGATACTTTAACATGCAATTTAAAATCATTAAAAATTGGATTTGTAGAAAATAGCTTTTAAAAACACTATTCATTTTTAATCAACTCAATCACTAAAGAATATCAAGGTCCGACAAAACAAAAGAAAAAATTAGATCAAATTCAAATGAGCTCATTCACAAGTAAAAATATTATTATTTCATGTGTGTGTGTGTGGGTGCGTATGTGAGAGAGAGAGAGAGGGAGAGAGAGAGAGAGAGAGAGCTATATTATTAAATCTTCAAAATCTCCTCCATGAGAACTCAATTTATTCTCATCAAACTAGCTTTTTCTTCGTAAGAATCCATTTAAATACTCCATAAATTTATATTCATTTGATTTTATAAACCTAACTCTCGTTTCAATATTAAGTTTTGAGAGAGTAAAAGCTAAAACTGAACTTGGTTCAAATGGACTCATACATAAATAGGAGTATCATATCTTAACAAAAAATTTAAGATAATGAATTATAAGTTTATTTTATATTTAAATAACTTATCAATATAGGATAATTTCACTTATACATTTTTAACAAAAATTTAAAAGTAAAAATAATAATTGACTTAATACAACATTCAAGAAACATATATAATTTATAAAATGACAACATATAACAACAATTCAGTAAAAATTTCATTGACACGTGAGGTCTGAAGAGCTCCAGTAGTACGCAATTTTACTCCTAAAGAATTTAATTTGATTTCAAACATAAAGAAGTTTAAGGGCAATTTGTTTTTGTTTTTTTTCCCTTTTGTTGTCGTTTTTTTAAATAGGTAAGTAAAACGTATCTAAACTTACTACATTGCGATTTTTTATTTCGAAAATAAAAACCCACAACGATTTTACAAAACCGAAAACATCGTTTCTTTGAATTTTGGTAACATGTTTTCTTCGATAGAAAACCAACATATCCTTACGGTCTATCTCTAATAATAATAATAATAATAATAATAATAATAATAATAATAATAAAAGTACACAATTTATTATAATAATAATAATAATAATAATAATAATAACTAATAATAATAATAATAATAATAATAATAATAGTAATAATAATAATAATAATAATGATAATGAGTTTAATAATATAATTAAGATAAAAAATTGATAAATTTAATAATGTAGAAATTTGATAACAATATTAAATAATAATAAAATAACAAAATTTTAAGTTATAGTCTTCAGATTATTTTATTGTTTTCGTAATAGTTTTAAGTTATAAGAACAACTTAAACTATGATTTCAAAGCCTTTTCTACATTAAATAATGTGAAGATTAGCAAACTTAATCATTAAATTTAATATATATTAAAATATAAATATGAAAATAAAATCAAACATATTT
Organism: Erythroxylum novogranatense; assembly: GCA_029891385.1. Classification (NCBI taxonomy): domain Eukaryota; kingdom Viridiplantae; phylum Streptophyta; class Magnoliopsida; order Malpighiales; family Erythroxylaceae; genus Erythroxylum; species Erythroxylum novogranatense. Next base: position 77,408,919 of record CM057234.1, read on the forward strand.
TTGTTTTTAGTTTTTTATTAGAAATCTCAACCAAACAGGTTTTTGTTTTCAGTTTTTATATTGCAAATCTCAACCAAAAGGGTTTTCATTTTTTTAGGAAAAAAAAACAGAAACAAAAACAAGAAATGTAAATAAAAATAACAACAGAAAAATAAAAGTGGAACCAAATGACCCTTAATTTACAATTTGTGTTTGATATTTGTTAGTTTTATCTCTATGTAATTTTGTGCTTTGCTGTAATATAAAATAAAACATAGAATTTTATCTAAGTAATGAATTTTGTTTTGCTAACAAAAGGATGCAGAGGCTTTTTTTTTGTTGCTCACGAGAGTCTTAGGAGGTCCCATTATGGAAGGTATCTTTAAATCATCCATTTTTACTAATCCCTTCGAACCTGGATAGTCATTTGTGAGAAAAAAGTTCTAACCTTAAGTTTTAAACGATTACATATATAAGGGTGGTTCAACTCATGATCTCACTTAAACCAGAGAGGCCTTTACTAACTTACGAACACAGGGTTAGATGTATAGGCTTTTAATGACAAAGAAGCATTATGTTCAAAATGAATGCACGAATACTACTTATTCAGGACCAACTTTTGGCAATTAAAGATTAGTAGAGAACGTGCCCGGAGTTTAATACAAATTTTAAGAACGAGGGATCAACTCTTCTCCTCCTTTAAAAGTCTAACAAAGAATGGAATGTAAAGCAGAAGTCTAACAAGGAATGGAATGTAAAACAGAAACTACCACATGGCTCGTATTTAGTTCAAAACTGGAATGTATGACAAGTTGATAAGCCAATACGTCAATCGACGAGAGTCATTGTGAAGAATAGGAAGTTCTTGAATTAATAAAGCTGCTGCTATTGTTTATTTTCGGTTGCAATTATTTTATTTATTATTCTTAGTGTGCAAATTATGATGAATGCTTCCAA